>CM044901.1:107696600-107940849 GCA_024500145.1 Gentiana dahurica var. dahurica
CACACAAAAATTTCGACTTCACCTCTTAGAGAGGAGAAGGAAAATTTCGGCCAAGGGGAGTCAAGGGGAAAATCTTGGAGATTTTTCCGGGTAGCATATCGGAAGGGTTCGAGTCGAGAATTTCCTTCCACCGGGAGTTGCTTGGATCACACGTACGGAAGATCGTGGTGCTCTTCACGCTTTCCTTCGTTCATCCTATTGCGGTTCTTCAACTTGGATTTTGAGATCCAAGAGGTATGATCTACAACCCCCTTGTAGATATAGATCTAGTTATTTTATTACGTGTAGTTTATAGATCTAGATCCATAAATCGTTTCCGCTGCGGATGGTATTACTAACAGTGGTATCAGTCGCCATGGTGATCTATATTTATACGTATAAAATATTAGATCTAGGAGTGGTAAAACATGTAGATTTTTGACCCAATTTTTAAATGGGGCGCATGCATGATTATTTTTTATGCTTATGAATGTCGTGGTTGAAGAGATGGATTGGGGTTGGCACTGTTTACCCGTTAGATCTATTGTAAACTCATATAAACGATGAAAATTCGTCCATATGAGTATAGGAAATTATGTAATTTTTTTTATTGCAATTTTAATTTCCAGAAAATAGATCTGTTTAGTAGCTGTTTAGTTATTTCGTGTTTCCCGTTGATCGAACCGTTGAAACGAAGATCCCTCCGGTCAGAATCAATATTAGAAGATGATGATCAACTCCACAAATTTTGGCGTCGATCAGAGTCCGTTTCGATATCCGTTTGATGCTGCGAAGAGGCTGCTGTAACAGAAAAACGCAGGATTCACAGAAACACTATCTGTGACTTCCTCGATTTTCTGGGAGAGTTTGGACCGTTGAAAAACAAATCCGACCGTTCAGATTGATCAACTTGGAGTTTTGGACGTACCATAAAAATTTCAGGTCGATCGGAATTCATCTCGATTCCCGATCTGCCTCAGGAAGTCCTTGATGCAGTGCAGTCAAAGTCAGATTCAGCAGCTAGTTTGGCGGTTTACTGGAGAAAATTGGTAAGTCAAAGCACCGATCCAACCGTCCATATTGAAGTTCAAGGAGTGAAGATAAGATCTGGAAAGTTTCGTCCTGATCCGAGTTCGTTTGGTATGCCGATCGTCGAAGAGTTCGAACAGCTGCAGATTTAGTTAGAAAGTAGTAAACCCTAGTTAGGGTTTTGGTTTTTATTTTCTAATAGATTAGATACGGGGGTGCCAACGATCCATCTCGGTGTTTAAATTTTCCGCATTTATTTTTATGTGTTTGATCATAAAATAGATATAAAATCGGAATTGCCATGACATGCATCATATCATAAATCCACTCCATGCATACATGTAGAATTTTAATTTTGGTAATTAAAATAGGCATGTATACAAACTCGTGTAATTAGTTGAAATTTAATTAATACGTGGTAATTAATAAATTTAGTAACTAATTAAAGATCCGAGGACGGGTTATGAAATCGTTAAGCCTTTCGGTGTGTGTTCTCGGTGAACCGCCTTAAAGCCCAAACGAGATCACGTTTTCAATTCGTAGTGCCTACGAGATTGAATGATGGTAAAAGACCAATAAATCTTGGATAAAAACGGTTCGCCTATAGGTTGGGTGGTCAACTGAGCTTCGCTCGACCGACTTACCCTCCTAGTGTGATGTATGCACGGGGGTCCGGCAAGACTAAGCTACACCGGAGAGCAGAGGGGTGATTCCTTCTAATCTCAATAGGGCTCTCTTGACCCGATTTCGTCCGACTGTCACATATGTTCCAACGAATAGGACGGGTAGGCTTGCCTACGTTACCGACACCATTCGGAATCCTTGATTTGATGTGCTTTTATGTTAACATCAAAAAGACGTGGTTAGTTAACCTACCACCACTTCCAAAATATTGAGTGGGAGCGGGGGAGGCGACAGCCAACCCCACGGCCTCTACTATAGATACAAGTAAGTGAGAGAAGGGTGACGCCTCGAGGCGCTTTGATTTCGTCCCCTAAGGATGGTGTTCGCCCCTATCAACATTCATGGCTTGGTCTCCGAAAGGATAGGATTTCCGGGTACTCGTCGGGTCACTGACCTATCCTAAGACGGCATACTCGGGGCGTACCTAAGAGATCCGATATAGTAGGTCACACTCATCATGGGTATTTTTGGAAATATCTAGGCTGAAAAAGGAAGGTAGTCAATGAATAAAGGGATGTTCGATTCTCGTGGGATGTTCGATTCTCACAAGTTATTCATTGATGAGATTGTCTCGATTTAACCGTCATCTCTTTTGACCTACCCTAAGGCGGCACTGAGATGCGAGGTTAAAACCTTGGAATGGTAGAGTAGACTTAATTTTAGTTTACAATTCCTAAAATAAATATAGTAGTGTTAAACTTGAATTAATATATGTCATTTTATTTACAACATTATATCCCTTACTAAATTGCTTAAAATTTATAATTGACTAGTATTGACTTCGTTAAAAAGTGGAAAGTAACTAGGACGTTGAACTAGTTAATCGATAATGCAATTATTTTTTGAAAGAGATATTTTCTCTTAAGCCTTTTAAAAACCAGAGTGACATATAGGTATGTCACTAGTGTCATTCGTGTCAAACGGAAGACAAACTTAGTTTGACCAAAGGTGATCTCGGACTTTGAAATTCTTAGTGAATTTTGAGTATGTAGTAATTACACGAGTAATTTTCTAATTGGAAAATCATGAAGTGTTACTAGTTGGACGATATTTGGAATCGATGAACTAGTGGGAGCTTTATGATTTGTTGTTTTTCTAGAACATTAGAAAAGTGTAACTGACTACACATATAACCGTTCTAATTGAAAAAAAAACCGGAAAGTCATGAAATGTTGCTAGTTAGACGATATTTGGAATCGATGAACTAGTGGGAGTTTTATGATTTGTATTTTTCTGGAAACATTAGAACTGTGTAAGTGTTTACACGAGAGATTTTCAAATTGAAAAATTGGAAAATCATAAAAATAAAGCATTGCTTTGGTTAGACGGTATTTGGAACCGATAAACTAGTGGGAGCTTTAATGTTATGATTTGTTATTTTTCTAGTATATTAGAAAATCCGAGAAGTCCCGACAAGTAACACTCGCAATAGACATCCCACGGTTCAAGAGTAGTGTCTACTCACACGAACTGCTAGTTCAAAACTGTTTCCATTTACGGAAAGTCAAGAATGGGAGAGTATGTCTAAGAGTGTTAGTCATCTAAAACCGAGTTGATTTTAAGGCTAAACCGAAAATTAATAAAATGAAAATCATAGGATAAGGATAGTGATTTGGATCACCAACCTATGAATCCTTGGCGATTTTCTTGAGCTAAGTTCTTTGGAAGAACAAGGCAGCAGTGCATTTAACGATTAAAAGAGTAAACAACGGGCGGTTAATTTTAGCTAGAAAAGTGGGAGTGATATGAGGAAATGAATCTCGGATTCAATCCTTGGATATCGCAGAAGATTTATTTTTCTGTTTAAGATTCGTTGGAACGAATGGATTTACCTTCTATTCGATAATTTGTTTGTCGTATAGAAAGTGAATATACCATTTGTAGTACGAATCCAAGACTCGGACTTTTGTTTGATAAAGTCAAAACCACTTACAACTGCTGAAATATGTATATAAAACACATCTTAAAGAACCATTAAAAGCAATTGGTTTCTATATTTAGATAAACGCTTCTTCATATTCCATAGTTAGTGCATAGTCCCTAAAAGACAAGACCTGAAGACTGGCTCAAGGTGATTCCTTTCTCCCAGTCTGGTTATATTGTCTCAAAGGTTCAATGACTAAGTTTCCTTTCAATCGGAAAAGGATAATGGTTATAAAGAAGTAACATAGCTTGTTTATGACGACCTTCGGGGTCTGATGAAAGATACAAGCTAATAGGAGCTTCTGAGTAGTGACTTCTTGTCTGATAACTATTCAAAAACTCCGGCAAGTTTATCCAAAATATTTTGAGGTTTTCTCTGTTTTCAACAGAGATGGAGTATTCTATACTCATAAATGGGCCATCACATAGTCCTAGGGACTGATGCTCGGTCTGCCTCATAGTGAAATGTTTTCACTAAGTGAGAAACCGTTAAATTGCCTTATATAGTTTTTTTTTTAGATGTGCTACAATACACTGCTTAACTCAATAAAGATATTGGAAGTGAAATAACGGTTTACAGTGAAATGTAAGACCGAGAAGTCTACCTAGAATATGCTTTGGAATTTACGGATAAGGTGTGGACTCGGTTCACCCCACTTCCGTAAATATAAGCATTTAGCACACGGTGCTTGAAGGTAGGTCTGGAAATTTCGCGACCACGTTCGGTCAGTGACCAATCGTTCTATATCTTGTAGCATTGAGAAAAAGGTTTGTTATAAGATTCTTGAAATCGGGAAGGGACAGTTATACTGTTGCGTCCTTTCTGATAGAGTCTATGAACAGTAAAACCTTAAACCTTGAAGTACGTTTACTCAAGGTAGTTACTAACTGATTAAAATCAGACCACATCCAACATCGGTTGTTGGTAACACTAAATACTACTAAACTAGATCAGAATTTCGATCCACCCAGAATGTAGTGGGAGTATGGTTTATCCATTACCCGTTACGGGTTCTGCAGACTTTGTAGTCTAAGGATCGATCGATGACCTATGGCTCTTTTGTGAGCAGTATAGGATTCTGATAATAGAGGTTGGTTTACAAGCCATAACCATGTGAATGGAGTTTGGTACTCCAGAGCTGTTCATACTCTTGTAGAACCACCTGAGTGTCTCAGGCCCAGTGGGAGTAATTGGATCTACATGGAAAAGAGTAGAATGAGTTCGGTATTGCATGATTTCGTTCAAAAGCAGAAAATAGGGGTGATTCCCTGAGACTTTCTTGCCAAACAAACGGAGTCTGGATTCATTCGAAACAGAAGGGTATTGACTTATGAACTTATGACAGGATGACTGTCAAGGCTTATGTCCTTTGTTGATAAAAAGCAAACCTCTCGGTCATTGGAAGTCATATATTTCTACAATATGTGGATTTGACCAGAATATTGATAAGTCTTTTGTAGACTGGATATCAATTTTAGTACAATAGTGAATATATAAATTAGTGTTTGTGAAGGCTAACACTGCACCAGTTGGAATCAACATGGGTGTGTTATCTAAAGTCAGAATCTGACAATGCCACAATTCTCTGCAATAGAGATTTGGACAACATTCTTAAGAGTTTGACTCGGTCGAATTCATTAGAATCAGTCACTGGTTTCCCATCCATCTTATTGGTTAAGATGATGCATCTGTGTATGCGACATTCAACGAGGAAGTTCTACCCTATGCCTCAGGAATGACTCTCTAAATCTTCGGATCAAGAGAAATGGGATAGATTCTCTTTCTAGTAAGAGATGGTCAGGTTATTGAACGTCAACTTTGATCGAATCTTAGATTCGGCGGTTAACAAAGCAAGTTTAGTATGTCCTTTAGTATCTTGAGAGAAAGAGGAACAATATGCGGACATATTCATGTGTGAACTTGGATATGTGTGATACACTGATTTTGACTTTAAGTCAGATTGAGGATGATCGTTAAATCGATCTCGGGCTCAGTGTTTACTCAGTACCACATGATTTGATGGACCGGTAACGTTTCGATTCTACGGATCGTCTCGAGCCGACAACCTGACTAATCATTAAGACCCATGACATTTAGATATAGGTACTCGCCGAGTCACTGACCTATCCTACGACGGCATACTCGGAGTGTACTTTGGAATCTGAAATGGTTATGATATGCTTAATGGGTACTAGAATACGGGATGAGTCTCCATTGCTTTAGAGCAAGTGGGAGATGTAGTTTGTTGTAGTTTAAATAATAGGGTGTGCTCTAAAACAATTAATCACATGCTTTCGTGCAAGTGGGAGATTGTTAGGTGTGATGCCCGAAAGACAATTTTTGTAATTGTTTTATTTAATAAATGAATTGACATTATTATTCATATTTATTATTCTCATAATCACCGATGTGACAATAATATTTACACTACAGAAAACCCTAAGTATATCGTTTATGTAATCACTTAACTCGGTGTATGGTATATACACGGGAGGATTGAGATAGTGAAGATGTACTTAAAATACAATTAGCCCGTAGTGAAGTTAATCGAGAGTATCGGGTCTCTCCTTTAACGTGCTATTAATGCGCCCAGAACACAGTTGGTGTGATTGTCTTATCCGGACTTTCGGTTAAGAGAACCTAATGGGGCATTTATATATGATAGATATATCATATAGAGTTGGACCGATTTGATTAGAGTTCACGATATAATTCCGTAATCGAGAAGTCTTATCGAATCAATGGATGATCATATTTATGGATATATCTTAATCCTGAGGTGATCACAGTCAACTGCTTGAATCAGTATGAGGTTTGACTTGACGGTTAAGGATTACACTGAGTCTGTGGTCCGAATTACCCCATCTTGGCATTGTACTGGATTGAGTGAGTAGTCCGTGTTATCACAGATACGGAATCCATTCCTTCCATTTATGGAAGTAGATAGACAGTTTCCTTATTTGTTAATCCTAGAAACCGATCGATCCATGGAGTTCATATCACACTGATTGATCACCAGTGAGTTATATGAATTAATTGATCACTAGGGGTTAATGGTAAATAAGGATAAGAGGTTCTAAAAGGGTTAACGGTAACTTCCGATTTAGAATGAACAGTCTATGGAGGATTAATCCATATGTAATGATTATATCAATGGACGCTTATTATTATTCTCGTGAGGAGATAAATATAATCTCATAATCGGAGGAGTGCAGTCACGGGATTATGGTGGCATATTCTGTGATTGATTTATCGAATATAATTATTCTATAATTATTTATTTGATTTATCGGAGCCGCTGATTATTAGTCCATGGTCCCCGACGTGCCTCCTAATATAGCATAGCTATTCTCGGACGTCGAATCCTAATAATATTAATTTAGTTCTTGTTGGACTTTATTAAAACGATATGTGAATTAATTGTTTAGTGGACTATTAAATTAGTTGGGCTAAATAATTAAATACACGGAAAAGACATTTTTCGTGGACTTGGCCCAAATTAGTGTGTTGACAATTTTGACCCAATTGGTCAAATATTGGAAAAAGCGTGTGAACCTTTCTTAATAAAAAGGTGGCGTCTTTTTTTTGACAAATAATTAGGAAGAAATTGGTTTTTCTTGGATAATTATTTAATGTGTGATTTATCTTTTATTTGTTAAATGATAATTCATGAAATATTAGATAATAATATGATTTATCCTAATTTGTTTGGGATAATTATTTTATTTATCTTTTATTGGGAAAAAGGATTAATGTAATAATTATCTCTTAATTATTTAATCCTTGGAGGACAAGGGTTACTCTCCTATATAAAGAGAGTTCTCCCAAGCCTTAACACACACAAAAAATTTCGACTTCACCTCTTAGAGAGGAGAAGGAAAAATTTCGGCCAAGGGGAGTCAAGGGGAAAATCTTGGAGATTTTTCCGGGTAGCATATCGGAAGGGTTCGAGTCGAGAATTTCCTTCCACCGGGAGTTGCTTGGATCACACGTACGGAAGATCGTGGTGCTCTTCACGCTTTCCTTCGTTCATCCTATTGCGGTTCTTCAACTTGGATTTTGAGATCCAAGAGGTATGATCTACAACCCCCTTGTAGATATAGATCTAGTTATTTTATTACGTGTAGTTTATAGATCTAGATCCATAAATCGTTTCCGCTGCGGATGGTATTACTAACATTTTGTCACTACAAGAAAAAGGTGGAATCGAAAAGATACGATTATTGATAGTATCTGTGCATATAATGTAGCACTTGATATTAAAGAAGACGACGAGGATCATGAACCAAGATCGGTTGATGAATGTCGGAAAAGAAACGATTGGTCAAAATGGAAAGATGCGATTCAAAGTGAATTGAATTCACTAGCCAAAAGAAGTGTTTTTGGACCTGTAGTGCGAACACCTGAAAATGTGAAGCCTGTCGGATATAAATGGGTCTTTGTAAGAAAAAGAAATGAAAATAATGAAATTATGAGATACAAAGCTAGATTGGTAGCACAAGGATTTTCACAAAGACCAGGGCTTGATTATGATGAAACATATTCGCCGGTGATGGATGGAATAACGTTTCGATATCTTGTGTGTTTAGCGGTACATGAAAAACTTGATATGCGTCTGATGGATGTAGTTACCGCTTATCTCTATGGATCATTAGATACTAATATCTATATGAAAATTCCTGAAGGATTTAACATGCCTGAAGCATGTAGATCAAGCCCCAAACAAATGTATTCCATCAAGTTACAGAAATCCTTGTATGGACTCAAACAATCTGGACGTATGTGGTACAACCGCCTCAGTGAATGTTTAGTTAAAGAAGGTTATACAAATGACCCAATATGTCCATGTGTTTTCATAAAGAAAAAATGGGTCGGAATATGTGATTATAGCCGTATATGTTGATGATCTCAATCTGATGTGAAGAGCTACAAAAAAACGGTTGAATACTTAAAGAAAGAGTTTGAGATCAAAGATTTCGGTAAGACTAAGTTTTGTCTTGGTTTATAAATTGAGCATTTATATAATGGAATCTTTGTTCATGAAACTACTTATACCCAGAAGTTACTAAAGCGGTTTTATATGGATAAAGCACATTCTTTAAGTACTCCAATGGTCGTCAGGTTGTTAGATCCTGTTAAAGATCCGTTTAGACCTCGAGAGGATGATGAAGAGATAATGGGTCCTGAAATACCATATCTCAGTGCAATTGGCGCACTTATGTATCTTGCTAACTGCACTCGACCTGATATATCATTTGTAGTAAATTTATTGGCAAGTTCATCTCCTACGAAACGACATTGGAATGGTATTAAACAAATTTTTCGCTATCTTCAAGGAACAATTGATTTAGGTTTATTTTATTCATATAATTCTAAACCTGAAATAATTGGTTATGCCGATGCGGGGTACTTATCTGACCCGCATAAAGCAAGATCCCAGACTGGTTATTTGTTTACATGTGGTGGTACAGCTATTTCATGGCGATCAACAAAACAATCAATTGCAGCCACTTCTTCGAATCATGCTGAAATAATAGCAGTGCATGAAGCTAGTCGGGAATGTGTGTGGTTGAGATCAATGTCCCATTTTATCCGTAAAAGCTGTGGGCTATCACATGAGAAAGAAAATCCTCCAACTGTGTTGTATGAAGACAATGCAGCTTGCATATCTCAATTAAAGGGAGGATATATTAAAGGAGATAGAACAAAACATATTTCGCCGAAATTCTTCTTTACCCATGAATTACAAAAGAAGGGTGAAATTGCTGTGGAACAAATCCGATCAAGTGACAATCTGGCAGATTTATTTACAAAGGCCTTGCCGACTGCAACGTTCGAAAGACTAGTGAAGAATATCGGGATGATGCGACTAAAGAATCTTAACTGATATTTGATTCAGGGGGAGAGAATAATACACACAGAATGACGTACTCTTTTTCCTTACTAAGATTTTTTTCCCACTGGGTTTTTTCTTAGTAAGGTTTTAACGAGGCATATTCTTTGTGTCGTTGACATCCAAAAGGGGGAGTATTATGTAATAAGTTTTGAATGTCAAAAGTCTCAAATTAATGTACCACTAATTGTACATGTGTTGTTTCATTTCCATATTGTCATTATATATAACCCCCCATCCCCATTGGTGTTGTAGAGATGTGAAGAAAGAAATAATAGAAGCATTCAATTTTCCTTTGGCATCCTTTCATTTCCTTTGTCTTAAACATTCAATTGTTTTGTTATTTGGTTGCTACTACTTCAAATATAAGCAATCTACTTTTCCCTTCAATCATATAATATTTCTTATATAACAATAACTTTTTACTATACGCATTTTTTTCTTTTTAAAGGAGCTTTGATTCTTTACTCTTTTTTTAACCAGCGGTTATAGAGTGAAATATAAAGGTGTAAACAAATCGAATCGAATCAAATATCAGGTATTTGAGTTCGTATTTGTTTGATATACGAACGAGCTTCAGTTGGTTTGTTTGATAAACAAACTAAATATTATGTTTATGCTTTGTTCGTTAACAGATTCTTCGAGCTCAAACGATCTCACATCGCTCAAGACAATTTATGCCGATAGTTTTCAATTCTCACTCCTAAGTATGAAATGACGAATGAGTTTAATTGGGACGCATCATTTTCGGATACCGAGTCCTTATCCGGAAAAGACGTTCGACATTCATGTTTTTATTAAAGAGAATATATATGTCAAATTTACGTAATTAACATCAGAGTTAAAAGCGAAAACATGAAAAGACTCGGGAAGGCTTAAACGTTTCTCGAACGAAAGAAAGTAAATAATGTTCCAACAACATCCAACCGAAACAAAAGAAGTAAGAACGTCTAATGCAACTATTAGAACCAAAAGTCCAAAAGCCAAACTAAATCAAGTACTAAAAGTTTCATCTCACAACCCTCGCGTTTAACAAAAGGATAAAGCAAGAGTAAACAAGTTGATGAAATCCTTGTATGGACTTACACATGCTACGTACAAGATAGTGGTATATGTTGGGAGAGTGTATCGTGTGTGGAGTGATTTACGGAATATATTCGTAATTAACATGATTAATTACGGAATATTATAATCTAAATAACTCTAACAAATCTAACAAAATCAATATTGCCGTACATATCTAACCCTAACAATGAATAATAAAATTATGATGTGGAAAATAAAGGACTAGAGATCAATCCAAGGCGAGTAGTTACTCATTCTTTAAGACAAATTGCTCTGGTATGGTGCCCACGGTATTAGCAACTGTCTCTCAAGATACAACGCTTACGTCTCGGATTTAGAGGCACATGAAAAACCCGAGCTCCGACTTCTCTTTGACTCAAGATCTAGAACTATATGAGAGACTCTTTGTGGTGGAAGACACAAGAGAAAAAACCGATGCCCTAATTCTCATTCATAAGGATTCTTTATATAGTGAGATGAGGTGTCAATACGCAATTCTTATTGACTGGATGACACAGTTGGCCGACTTTTCCCTCAAGAAAGGTCAACTTGGCCGACCTCAATAGCCCACGCATGTTGAGATTAAAATCCCTCAATCTGATTGGTCGGATGACGCATCTTTGAATTCTGATTGGTCGGATGACTCAATGAATTCTGATTGGTCGGATAACACAATCACATTACAAAAATTAATCTCAATCTGATTGGTCGGATGACCTATCTTTGAATTTTGATTGGTCGGATGACTCAATGAATTCTTATCGTTTGGATGACACAACCAAATTCCAAAAATTGATTTTTGGTTTAATTCCATAAAAGAAATTTTGTCCAAAAAATTAATAGTAACATCCGATCCGATCCGAGCCTGAGCCGGCCGGAAGGCGGCGGCGCGCGCGCTTGTGAAATTATCTATGTCATCTCTCCTGCACAAAAGTGCTTTGCCCCTTGGGGCACATCCATAAGAGTCACACTAGCTCTTATATATGGAGCTCAAGTCTCCCATTTCTCCAATGTGGGAGAGTTTGTGTTGATCACACCTTCAACTCCTCTCCCACACATGTTTTACATCAACTTTACGTATTAATTTTTCATACACCCGATATCCGAATCGAGTGATTCCAAAGCTAAACATCATTTACTCCGTGAGTAGTATTTTTAGATGAAATAAGATCCCGGTTAATCTCACCGGAGCGTATCCAAAATTTGCGCTAAAGTTGACTGTTTCAACACATGTTTCAAGCACCCATTTCATGGGTTTGCCTTATATCTCCAACAATCCCCCACATGAATGAAAATTAATGCAAATGCAGAATCTGAAGAGAAGTCAGACGGGAAAATATTGCATCAGGAGAGGTAGCTTCTGGCCTTGAACCTGCCTTAGTGAAGTACTATCGGATTTACTCGGCTAATTAGTGAACTAGGTCTTGAACTGTGCAGCCTTTAGTGTAAACCAAGACAATATCACTCACACAATATATCCCTTATCACCTTTCGGTTCTCATGGTTGTGTCTATCTCGGCCCTGGACAACACTTGGTTTCAGAAAGTGCTTTAGAGAATTCAAGCCTCAAAAAATTCTCACAGAAGCGGCCCCACTTCGCACTTACATATGTGACCTCTTATCAAGGGTATTTTTCCCTACCCCACTTGAATATCAAGATATATGAATCATTAAAAGCTTTGCTTAACCTCACCCTCCGCAGATAGCACTTTTATTCCAACAGAATGAGTAAGTGCTGGACCGTTCCTTATAACTTAGTTGTCCCTTTTGAACCATGATCATGGGATCACAACTCAACATGTTTGGGTTGCCATTACAAGGAAACATGAAAAATAGGCTTCAGTCCCATTCCGTTTGTCAAAATTGACATCTGATCTCTAGCTAAACCTTTTGTAAGCGGATCCGCAAGATTCTCCTTCGATCGTACATAATAGAAGGAAATCACACCTTTAGAGACCAATTGTTCAATGGTATTGTGCAGTGGCATCAGAAATGTTTTTCAGCAGGTCCGAAATATTTTTCTATAGATAAAAGGTAGAATTTTATTATTTTTAACGGGGTCCGAAATATTTTTCTATAGGTAAAATGTTGAGTTTTATTATTTTTAACAGGGTCCATGGACCCCATTTCAATACATGTGTGTCTGCCTCTGGTATTGTGTCTATGGCGTATGCGTCGAGAATTACCATTATACACACTACTCCGTGCCCTTCCTATAGCCGACTGACTATCGCAATGTATGCTGATAGCAGCCACAGGCTTAGGCCAACATGGAATATCCTCAAGGAAATTCCTACGCCATCCAGCTTCTTCTCTGGCCTTATCCAAGGCTATAAACTCAGTTTCCATTGTGGAACAAGCTATGCACGTTTGTCTTGAAAACTTCCAGGACACAACAACACCACCAATCATGAATAAGTATCAAATGGTGGATTACGTATCTTTCGTATCTGATGTCTAGTTGGCATCACAGTGTCCTTCTAATACTTTTGGATATCTTGTATATCGTCATCCAAGACTCATAGTGTACTTCGTGTACCTCACAACCTATTTAAGGCTTTCCAATGATTATGGTTTGGATTAATCGTGAACCTACTCATTTTTTTCACTGCACATGTTGTCTGGTCGCGTACAGTTGGTTATGTGCAACAGACTACCAATCACTTGAGAATACCTCAATTGATCCACAGGTTCACCTCTCTTGACTAAGTTCATACTTAGGTCTAGTGGAGTGCTCACATCTGCAACTCCTAGGTCCTTCACAACGAAGTCCCTTGTCAGCATCGTTTTCATATTCATGATACTCTCATGAGTACTTCTTATTATCAGCATATCATAGACATACTATCACATAGGTGTGTTTTTCATGTAGACCTATATATCATACCCACTCGACAACTTAGCATTGTCAAACTCGATATGCCATTGCTCTGACTAATATTCGAGCCCACAGAAAGACTTAACATGTCTACACACCTTACTCTCTTGTCTTGGAACTATGAACCCCTCGGGTTGTTCCAAGTATATCTCCACTTGCTTTGGTTTAGGTACTTCTACCTTAGCCAAACACCCCCACATTTCCAAGAATTTGTGGCTAGACTTTGGCCTTTCCACAACTCATACGGGGTGTCATCCTTCTTCTTTGAATGGATCTTGATCAGAATGAATTTTTTTGAGAGTACAGATCCCCCCCACAAGTTCCAAGGTAAACCCGAACTTATCAACACATCATACATCATCTCTTAAAGAGTTCGGCTCTTGCGTTTAGCAATACCGTTTGACTTAGGTGTGTATGATGTAGTTGTTTGATAAATGACGTCGGGCCCTAGCAAGACTCATAAAACAATACATCATGTCCACCATCATAATCCCTACGGATACATCTCATGCGTTTGCTATGTTTATTTCCACCTTCATTCTGACAACCCTCAAGGGATCACGAGCCTTATATTCTCTTTTTAGCATTTAAATATCACATCTAGTGCTATCATCAATAAAAGTAGTGAGATACTTTTATCACCTCTAGTTTACACGAATCTAGAGGTTCTGTGTTTCGTTCTACCGGTCAAGCGGTGATCAGTTAGCCAACATGGCTTCAACACATACTTGACACATGTGATTATGACCAGATCTCAAATTTGGTAACAACACCAGTTCATCAATGGACGAACGGATTTGAAATTTCGCAAGTCCTAGTCATAGTGTCACAAGCAAGATTCCTCAAACATGTAAGCAGATCTTAAAGCCAATCTCACTGGCTTTTTACGGAGAATCACCTTTGTGCTCAATAGACAGTTTCACTGTCAACATACTGATCAATCCAGTTTTATCATTCAAAGCATTGTTCGTTGCACCAACGAACTTCTCCATCCAAGGGATGAGATTAACCGGTCACTGGTGCTACGACTAGTGCTACTATAGGCACGCACATTTGTGTCACAAAAGACACAGTCTTATAGGATTCACCTCGGTGTTTCCTTCCATTTTTGTTCAATGAACAAATGATCAACAAATCACATTTATACACCAACTCAGTTTAGTGAGAAGCCTATTTCCTTGTTATAAACAAAGTGCACAACAACCGTGTAATCTATAAGACATGAATATTCTACATTTACAAATCATAGAGCACTGAGATTTCACTCTAAGTATTCACAAATTAATATGGTTTACACACATATTAACCAAGCAACACCATTAGGTAATCAATAGTGCACAAAATACTAATTCTTTACATCAACACAAGAGCACGTGGTTACATGTAATTCAATTGGATACAACACCATTACACATAAGTATAGCAATGCTATTGCTTATTACAGGCATCAAACACATGATGGATTTTTTTTCATTTTTTCCCACCTTCCCGTCAATGAAATTATTCACACAATCTATATAATTTATATGTTCGTTGCACGTCAACCCCGGTAAGGAATTGATTACTTCCAATTAATTGAGTTGCATAGCACAAGCTTAGACCAATAGGAAAAATCTAGTGTATCTATTGATTTACTTGTGATACAAGTTCCGAGGATTTCGATTATTCTCAATCCAGAATTTTAGAAATAAGAGAATATTATCATATCAAGAATTAAATGTTCCTCCTTCTCCCTTTTGTGTATATACTCTTACCAAAATAACCATAGATACACCAACTAAAGAGGCTAGAAACCGCTTAGAAAATCTAAATTTTATGAACCAACTCTAAATGTCTTTCTTCCGCGCATTTACCAGTAAATGTACCCAAAGAAATCAAAAGTACTACACAACAAGAAAATCCAAATATTGGGCATTGACATAGCAAAAAAATTGTTCCAATTATGTACGAGATCAAGAACAGAATTTTATTGGGAATCAAACGAATAAAACCTAAACAATTTGACCAGATATGTAATGTAACAAGTTCAACACGATCCTATAACACACGAATTAATTTGTCTCAAGCTTGTTGGGAGAGTGTATCGTGTGTGGAGTGATTTACGGAACAGATCCGTAATTAACAGGATTGATTAAGGAATATTAAACTAATTAACTCTAACCTATCTAATGAAATCAATATTACTGTACACATCTAACTTGAACAATGAATAATAAAATTATGATGTGGAAAATAAAGCGGACTAGAGATCAAACCAATGCGAGTAGTTACTCTTTCCTTAAGACAAATTGCTCCAGTATGGTGCCCCATGGTATTAGCAAATGTCTCCCAAGATACAATGGTTTACGTCTCGGATTTAGAGGCACTTCAAAAACCCATGCTCCGGCTAACTTACAGAGTGCCTCGACTTATCTTCGGCTAAAGATCTAGAACTATATGAGAGACTCTTTGTGGGGGAAGATACAAGAGAAAAAACTGATGCCCTAATTCTTATTCATAAGGATTCTTTATATAGTGGAGAGGAGGTGCCAATACTCATTTGTTATTGGCTGGATGACACAGGCGGCGGCCGACTTTTCCCTCAAGAAAGGTCAACTTGGCCGACCTCATTAATATAGCCCACGCATGTTGGGATTAAAATCCCTCAATCTGATTGGTCGGATGATGCATCTTTGAATTCTGATTGGTCGGATGACTTAATGAATTCTGATTGGTCGGATGCACAATCACATTCCAAAAATTAATTATTGGTTTAATACCATAAATAAATTTTGTCAAAAAAATTAATAGTAACATCCGATCCGAGCCCGAGCCGGCCTGCCGGTGGCGGCGCGCGCGTGTGTGGAATTATCTAAGTAGTCCTCCCTCCTGCACCTAAGTGCTTTGCCCCTTGGGGAACATCCATAAGAGTCACACTAGCTCTTATATATGGAGCTCAAGTCTCCCATTTCTTCAATGTGAGAGAGTTTGAGTTGATCACACATTCAACTCCTCTCCACACATGTTTTACACCAACTTTACGCATTAATTTCATATTCACCCGATATACGAATCGATTGATTCCAAAGCCAAACATCATCTACTTCGTGAGTAGTATTTTAGATGTAATAAGATCCCGGGTAATCTCACCGGAGCGTATCTGAAATTTGCGCTAAAGCTGACTGTTTCAACACATGTTTCAAGCCCCCATTTCATGGGTTTGGCTTATATCTCCAAAAGTGCAAGAGGTTTGACAGTTATATGATCTAGCTAGGCTATGAAAAAAGTCCATATGATTGATGTGTGTATCACAACAAGCTGAAGGACGGTTTACTTATCTATCTGGTCCTGTATGTGGATAATATGTTAATAGTTATTGTGAAAAAAAATCTGATGTTCAGAATCTGAAAGGCCTTCTCAATGATGAATTTGAAATGAAGGATTTGGGTGCAACAAAGAAATTTTTGGGAATGGGGGTCTATAGAGACATGAGTCATAAGAAGCCTTTCTTGTCTTAGAAGTATTATATTCAGAAGATATAATCCAAGTTTGGCATGTTGGCTGCCAAGCCTATAGATTCTCCTGTTGGAATAGTGTCCTAAACCCAATCAGGTTGGACCGGATCCGACCGGGTCGGATCATTTCTACTACTTCTTTATGTTTATACATATATTAAATGGCTTTTCTGTTGTCATATATATGTTCTTTTAAAGAACCAATTATGAATTGTTATATGATAACGTCCTTAGTATTAAACGGTGATAGAGAAACCATGATAGGCGATTATGGTTGATGAGATCTCTAATCACTTTAATAAGTTTGATACTTAAATGTCTCTAGGCTGATGTACTATTAAACAGGGCATTGATAGTATAAACAGACTAGCACGTATTAGATGTCTTCTGTCTTTAGGGCATGGATAAATCTCGTCTATCGAAGTGTAGAGACACTTGGACTGTACATGGACGTGTATTAGAGAATGCGTACGTTAGACTGACCCACTTACACGGATAAGTGTCACACTATGTGGCGGTTGTGTAATTATCCTTAAGACCGGAGTCTTCATGGCATCACGGTGTGGATTGTCATGCTTTGACACTATTGAGGTTTCCCCTAGCCACGGGCGATCATGCGGTAGTGATTGGGTATGATACTGAAGCATGCGGAGTATACATGATTGGTCGTCCGGGAATCGCGTATCCTATGATTGGGATCGAATATCCGAAATGCCTTCTTATAAGGAATGTCTTACTCTCGTGAATCTTTGCAAAGTGAGAGTAAACGAGTTACTTCGAGAGAGCATGATATTCAGATTATAAGATACGGTCGTTGATGTTTTGACACTCGACTAACGACCGTATGGATATTATTACAGCGATAGGATTGTAAGTTACACGGTAACTATTTCACATGAAAGGTAGTAGTCATTGCATTTGACTCTTCCGATGATTGGGGGGTCACGGTGTGTTGCTAGACGCTATCCCGTGATCGTTAGGTATGAAGGGCATTTTCATAATTTGCACTTTGTGTCTACGGCCAACATATTCGGAAGCCTATCGGGTCACACACATATGAACATCTAGTCGGATTAAAATGTGGTTATAGATGATAACCAAATAAGAAAAGTTTATCTCTTACTATAAAGGTTATAGTGGTAATTAATATGGTGGTATTTATTTATTATGAATAAATAAAATACAAGATATTAATTATATTGATTAATTAAAGAATATTCCGGAAGCCAATTAATTGGCATATGGGGCGTATATGATTAGTGTATAAGATACACTTGGATTGTGCAATTTAATTAATGAGATTACCTAATATTAATATTAGATATTAATAATATATATATATATATATATATATATATATATATATGAATGTGCGTGTGTGTGCATGTATATATGATATACATGTGCACACTTGCCATAGTTAAATATAGATTTATATGTGTTATATATTTGTGATATATACACATGTATAGATTGATTTATGGTAATAAAATAAAGATAGTCAATATTAGATATTGACAATATCTTGGGAATATTCAATATAAGATATTGACAATATCCTAGTTTTATTTGATATAAGATATTATAATAAATGAGATAAATCAATCAAATATATTTTCCTTATTTTATTGGGAAAAGGTTTTCTTCTTTTCTACTCTATTTGGGGCGCCACTTCTACTATAAATAAGAGGTGGGTGTCAAGCTCTTTTGTACAACACAATTCCAAGAACTAATAGTTCTTGTGTAAAATAGAGAGCATCCTATAGAGAGTTGGAGAGAGGGAAAAAGGCCGGTCTAGCAACCGGAGTTTTCCAATAGCAATCCATGATGGAATTCCGGCGGGCTGTTCGTGTGGACTAGCGGTAGAGGCCGAACACTTGGGCGGCTCTATGCAGAACTACTCTCCTTAGACGGTCAAAGCGTCGATCTTATAGATCAACCAAGGTAACCACCGTCTACTATTCGTTTGTTTATTGCTTCAACGAAGTCGATCTTAGTTAAAAGGAAATAAATTTTTGAATTCCGCTGCGTTCCCGCGTAGATTTCTAACAGTGGTATCGAGAGAGCTTGAGCTTATGCAATAAACATGTTATTTTGCGTAGATAATTTTATTGTTTAAATCACATAATTAAAAGATGAAAGATTTTTGATTCGCAAAAGTGATACATGAAAAGAAAAAAAAAAAAAAAAAAAAAAACGAGATCGGTGGTGCTCGGCCGACTGGCGGCGGCTGGGCGGCGGCGGCAGGGCAACCTGCTGCCGGCAGTCGGTTGACCGGTCAATGCTGGCGGATCTCCAAATTTTTGTTTTGTGTATTTTGTGATTCAATATGGTTCATAGTTGTGATTGTTAATTTCCCTTTGTTTAGTTGTGTCATGTGGCTAACCAATGGTTCAAATAGTTTGGGCTATTGGGATGCCACATGGCATTAAAATAATAATGGTCTTTCCAAACTTAATTTGGAATAGGCCTAGGTCCTTTCCAAATATTTGATTTGGGAAAAGGCCTAGGCCTAGGCCACTTCCAAAATTTTGATTTTGGAAAGTGGCCAGGCCTAAACCAAAATTATTTGGCATTTCCAAATATTTGATTTGGAATAGGCCTAGACCCTTTTCAAATATTTGATTTGTAAAAGGCCTAGGCCTAGGCCACTTCCAAAATTTTGATTTTGGAAAGTGGTCAGGCCTAAGCCAAATTTGGTTTAGGAAACCAAAGGCATCCCTTTTGATTACGAATCAAAAGGAAAGAAACAAAAGAGAGATAATTTTAATTTTGATTTATTTTGGAATAGTTCTAATTTATTAAAATTAAAATTAAAATCGGTTTAAAATTAATCGTTAATTTTATTTCGATTAAAATCATTTAATTAATTAAATGTTAATTAGTTAATTGATTGGATAAAATTATTTAATAGATTAAATGTTAATTGATTAATTAAGACGCAAGTAGTTAAAATTTAATTTTATCTTTTTCATAAGATGTTATTGTATGGATTAGATATAGTAGATATAATCTGATTATATGGACCCCGATTGATCATGGACTCGACCGATAGGATAAATGTGAATGATTTAATTTTTCTGTTGGTTTAAAAATTGTCCTAGGCCGTTATGAAGAACGTGACATAGTTTATTTTCTGCATTTATCCCATTCCCGTTGACTCCCCCCGTGTGCGGCGGGTGTATTTATTTTATTAGATAGAATTAAATGTAACAAGAATGGAGCAGAAGATGTAGACCAAAGAAAGAAGAATAAAGATTCCATTGGAGAATGGCGCATTAAAGATCCTATTGGCGATTGCAGCTACCTTAGATTGTGACCCGCGGTTTCGTCATTCTGTATTCGAAACCGCACCTAGGAAATGTCCATGATCATACCGGTTACTTTACGCATTTATTTATTTTGTGCTGGTATTTATTTTATATAATACGATAGATGCATGACTAGGCACGATCTAGATAAATGTGTAGGACATATATCTATAGAGATAGATATAATTGATGAGACCGAAATTAAAATTAATTAAGTGAATTAATTTACGAAAAATACTTCCACGACAAAAATCAAGTCGAAATATTGTCTCCCAATATTATAACGACGGTGAAGAGCCTGTGTTCGGATCCAACTGATCGACCACCGCCGGGAGTTGACCTACCTCGGGTATATCGTCGTTATAGAGATATGATCGTATGAGATCTCGTGAATATTGGGTTATGACTTGACTAGAGTCTTTCGGTGATTGCGACCGTCAGGGCCGTCTGACTTTAAAGACAAGGGGTTGACTAACACATAGTGATGTGTATCGCCAAAGAGTTGACTAGTCAACCACTGAGAATCACATAGAGATGTGAATGGTAAAGAGTTACCTACCTATCAAAATTATCTTGGTTGATCGACCACCGCCGGGAATCGAGGTAACTACATGGGATCTCAGCCACTAAAGAATTTTGAAAAATTCTTGAATATCAATTGGAAATAGTTGACTAGTGGGAGCAAAATCATAAACCAAAAGACCATTTTTGATTTTGCGTGTATAAACAACAACACTCTTTTATTTTCATTTTTTATGTTGTAGTTTTAGAAGACTTTATATTTATGTTTAATTCTCGATTAGTAAAACCAAATTACGACTGTTAATTTTGAGAAACGTTCTCAAATATGGTTAAGTAATTTTAATCCTTTTAAAATAAGCAATGACACGAGCAATACCGTTATAGTAGTTAGAGACAATGAGACTACATATTTAATGCAATGCTCCAAGACTTTAATTATTAATGAAAAACGGAAGCTCATGACATTGGATACGATCCAATATGATCATTCAGTCATATGATGACAATTAATTCAAACGTTGGATAAGAATGACCACTCTAATTTTGGAAAGGTTGTTTTCAAATTGTAAGATTTAAGTATCGACTTAATTCTATCATTGCTTAAAGGTTAATTAAATAGTCAATGTTTTGAATACGATTCAAAAGGTTAAATAAACTATTTAATAAACTTTAGATTTTCTTTATGAAAGGAAATCAAAGACATAGCTCTTGTGATTTTTCTTAAGTCTTATAAAGACTACACTAAGAAATATTTACAAGCGCCTAAAGGATTAAAAAGGAAAGTTAGGGCATGTGCTTAAATAGAGAACTTATTGAAGTTTCTATTCTAGGCAAGTGAGTTGAGATAAATCTATCTAAATTCAAAGTCAACTCTAAGATATATGATACCTTACGAGTGTGATTAAATTAGAAAGATTGAATACAGATATGGAAAGTGAAGCAAACGTTGTAACACTTACCACATTCTGGATCTAGTAAACTGATAAGGGGACTAAATAAATGTTATTATGTTCCGGTTCTTATGAAGGACACAAGTTCAGTTATTTGTTAGGATTTAGTAGACACATTCAATTGTAAAGAATAAATGTTATTCCGATAAAGTTGGAAGGTCAGTGAACCTAACATACTAGACTGTTGTCACTATACAGTTGATATATGTGATGAGATCTCAACTAAATATTTGTGTGGCTCTGTTATCCTTAATATTTGTGGTTGTTCTAGACATAGTCTCTCTGGAAGGGAAGCGTGTAATTAAACGTCATTCTGATGATGTTGAACCATATGATTATGAATCTTGTGGGTAATACGTATCTTAGCTAAAGATGACTAAAATACCCTTTTATGAAAAGGTTGTAAAATCTAGAAAAGTTGTCCAAAGCCTAAACATACCGATGTTTGTTGGCTTGTGACAATTAATGCCACAAATAATTGTTTATTAGTCTCTACGACTATTTTTAGAAATAGTCAAGTGTACTCAGTGAAGTGCATAATTCGGAAAGCCCGAAAAGTTCGAGCTAGTACGAATACGAGATTGATGAGCTACTTAGAAATTAATCTTCAATTGGATTGAAGTAATTAATACCTGAAGGGTGTTTAAGAAGTCGTCTGAAAAGGAATAAGATTCTCCCTTGAAGGATACCATCTTTGGAATACGCAATTAGATTGTGTTCCCAGAATGGAAACAACACTTTATATGATAAAGGTGTGACGCAAGCCATGGGAAGTATCCCTTACCCGTTTCGGGATAGCGCCCTTATACTTAACCGAGTTCCAAAGAATAAAGGTTGAATAAATTCAATATTAGATATGGAAAAGGATAATGTCGAATCTATCTTAACCGATGATTTGAAGTTATCATAGGCAAAGTCAGAAAGGCTTGGAGCCTGGTACGACATATGCAACTTTGTGGAATATCTTAGCAAGTACGCTAGATATTATTTACCTGTCCGCGGAGCAAAATGTTTGTCTCCAAACATGCTGTTTTCTAGAGAAAGTGTTACTTCCAAAAGAGACAGTGGGAGTAAATAAGATCTCAAAGGGGTTTGAGAACCACAAAGATATATTCAACCATTGGAACATGAGCAGACGCCGCATAGCGATGAGGTGTAAAACACTGCTCAGTGCACATAAAAGTTCTGTAAGTCTGTAGATAACCTCAAGCCTGAAAGGGCTGAAGGTATGTTCATCTTGAAGAATGAATATCTCACGACTCATGAAAGAATGTTTGAAAGGCAAGATTGAGAGATATGACCAGGAGCCATAAAATCTGAATAAGATTCCATTAGTGACAACCAGGTTGTGAACCTAGTCTGTCTCACCTAGAGGGAATGTCCTTGTAAGGCTGAGCCCAGTTCTATTCAGACTATGCTTGTTATAACTTCGTATCATGACTATATGATAGTGTTGAAGACGTTGGGCAGAAAGCTCGATGTTCATAGACGATGACATGATATGTAAGCCCACGAGATCCATTTATGGACTCAAACAAGTTTCTCTAGACGATTTCTTTGTTTGATAATCAAAGAAGTTTGATTTAGTCAAAAGAAGGATATGCCTAATGTGCAAGATGGATAGTGGGAGTGTGTTACGATTTTTGAGTAAGGTATTGGATATCTCTCTCGTGAATTAATACCCCATGTCACAGTCAATTAATGTTTGGTAATTCAAGGTCTTTACGAAAGCACTTGAATTAGCAGTTCTTATTTTAGAAATAAGAATCTATAGCAATAGATTTAACTGCTGTTAAACTATAGTTTACCTATATAGATGTGATGTTAAAAGGAGTTTAGCATAGATCGCGACAGGGGACACCGCTAGTTGGTGTTCTCGAGATCTATCTATGTTAGGACGTTGGTCCTAATGATAAGGTGAAAGATGATGCTTATGGAAGGTTTCCTTCGCTACTGCGATATGAACCATCATAAAGTAATGCCAGATGTTCATAGTCCATGAATGGTCATGTGCAAGTATGAAAGTAAATCTGGGAATGTCGAGAACATCCTTAAACAAGTTAAGGAAAGTTTCCTAGTTTATTGAAACTTGGAATTAAATAAACGTAGATATACAGACTTATATCCTGAGTCTTATGAAGGCGAGTGGGAGCTACAGTTTGGGTTTGCAGTCACTTTGATTAAGTGATACAGTGAGCTGGAAATGTTCTAGCCTATGGGTCACTGTAAACTCTACAACTCAGCCAAAACACAGTAGTGCCTTAGAGGCGCAGCGGGAGCAGTACATGGATCTAGAAGGTTCATTCCTGAACCTAGTACGGTTCTTCCACCTTTTCTATATAGCTGATATAGTAAGTGGATTCATTGCTTGAAGCAAGGACCAGGGTCTCGTCAGAGATTCATGTGTGTGTTGAGGCGGTTCCTTTGACTTGGTCATTTGGAACATGATATGAAGATAGTCTGAGTCCCCACGGATAAAGATCCGTTTATGGCTAGGGCTGGTTGTGAGTATTGCATGAGATTCTTGTGTTTCAACTTGGTCTTGTGTGTGCGAGTGATTGGTTTTAGGCCAAGTGAGAGATTGTTGGAATAGTGTCCTAAACCCAATCGGGTTGGACCGGATCCGACCGGTCAGATCATTTCTACTATTTCTTTATGTTTATACATATATTAAATGGCTTTTCTGTTGTCATATATGTGTTCTTTTAAAGAACCAATTATGAATTGTTATATGATAACGTCCTTAGTATTAAACGGTGATAGAGAAACCATGATAGGCGATTATGGTTGATGAGATCTCTAATCACTTTAATATTTGATACTTAAATGTCTCTAGGCTGATGTACTATTAAATGGGGCATTGATAGTATAAACAGACTAGCACGTATTAGATGTCTTCTGTCTTTAGGGCAGGGATAGATCTCGTCTATCAAAGTGTAGAGACACTTGGACTGTACGTGGACGTGTATTAGAGAATGCGTACGTTAGACTGACCCACTTACACGGATAAGTGTCACACTATATGGCGGTTGTGTAATTATCCTTAAGACCGGAGTCTTCATGCCATCACGGTGTGGATTGTCATGCTTTGACACTATTGAGGTTTCCCCTAGCCATGGGGCGATCATGCGGTAGTGATTAGGTATGATACTAAGCATGCGGAGCATACATGATTGGTCGTCCGGGAATCGCGTATCCTATGATTGGGATCGAATATCCGAAATGGCCTCCTTATAAGGAATGTCTTACTCTCGTGAATCTTTGCAAAGTGGGAGTAAACGAGTTACTTCGAGAGAGCATGATATCCAGATTATAAGATACGGTCGTTGATGTTTTGACACTCGACTAACGACCGTATGGATATTATTACAGCGATAGGATTGTAAGTTATACGTTAACTGTTTCACATGAAAGGTAGTAGTCATTGCATTTGACTCTTCCGATGATTGGGGGTCACGGTGTGTTGCTAGACTCTATCCCGTGATCGTTAAGTATGAAGGACATTTTCGTAATTTACACTTTGTGTCTACGGCCAACATATTCGGAAGCCTATCGGGTCACACACATATGAACATCTAGTCGGATTAAAATGTGGTTATAGATGATAACCAAATAAGGAAAGTTTATCTCTTACTATAAAGGTTATAGTGGTAAATTAATATGGTGGTATTTATTTATTATGAATAAATAAAATACAAGATATTAATTATATTGATTAATTAAAGAATATTCCGGAAGCCAATTAATTGGCATATGGGGCGCATATGATTAGTGTATAAGATACACTTGGATTGTGCAATTTAATTAATGAGATTACCTAATATTAATTTAATATTAGATATTAATATATATATATATATATGATGGTGCGTGTGTTTGAACATGTATATAAGATATACATGTGCACACTTGCCATAGTTAAATATAGATTTATATGTGTTATATATTTGTGATATATACACATGTATAAATTGATTTATGGTAATAAAATAAAGATAGTCAATATTAGATATTGACAATATTTTGGGAATATTCAATATAAGATATTGACAACATCCTAGATTTATTTGATATAAGATATTATAATAAATGAGATAAATCAATCAAATATATTTTCCTTATTTTATTGGGAAAAGGTTTTCTTCCTTTCTACTCTATTGGGGCGCCACTTCTACTATAAATAAGAGGTGGGTGTCAAGCTCTTTTGTACAACACAATTCCAAGAACTAATAGTTCTTGTGTAAAATAGAGAGCATCCTATAGAGAGTTGGAGAGAGGGGAAAAGGGCCGGTCTAGCAACCGGAGTTTTCCAATAGCAATCCATGATGGGATTCCGGCGGGCTGTTCGTGTGGACTAGCGGTAGAGGCCGAACACTTGGGCGGCACTATGCAGAACTACTCTCCTTAGACGGTCAAAGCGTCGATCTTATAGATCAACCAAGGTAACCACCGTCTACTACTCATTTGTTTATTGCTTAAACGAAGTCGATCCTGGTTAAAAGGAAATAAATTTTTGAATTCCGCTGCGTTCCCGCGTAGATTTCCTAACATCTCCAATGACATCAAATACTCATCTATTTGTTTATGCTTCATGATCAGATGAGGAGAAAAAATACATTTCAAAGGTTCCATATGCTAGTGTATTAAGCATTCTGATGTATGCAATAGTCTGCACTAGGCTGGGTCGGACTCAGGTAGTCAGTGTTGTCAACATGGATAGGAACACTCGAAAGCTGTGGAAAAATGTCCTGTTACCTTAAGGATACAACATATATTGATCTAATTTATGGAAGTGATACCCAGTGTTTCTATGGTACCCTTAAGGTAACAGGACATTTTTCCACAGCTTTCGAGTGTTCCTATCTAGGTTGACAACACTGACTACCTGAGTCCGACCCAGCCTAGTGCAGACTATTGCATACATTAGACAGCCTAGTGCAGACTATTGCATACAGATATTGATCTAATTTATGGAAGTGATACCCAGTGTTTAGTCACATAGTTCTGTGATTCTGATTATGCTGGCGACATGGACAACTTGAAGTCAATGGCCGGCTATATATTCACTTTGGGAGGCTCTGTGGTAAGTTGAAAGGCAACTTAACAGATAGCAATGGCATTATCTACCACTGAGGCAAAATTAATGGCACTTACAGAGGCAACCGATGATGGAATCCGGTTGAATGGACTAGTCATTAATTTGGGTCTGCATCAGGATCGAGCCAAGATATATTGTGATAGTCTGAGTGCAGTATGTTTAGCTAAAGATCATGTTTATCATGAGAGAACCAAGCATATTGATGTGAGATATCATTTTATAAGAAATGAGAAGAGGATTCAAGTGAGAAAGATCAACACTCATAATAATCATGTTGATATGCTCACCAAGTCTGTTCAGAAGGGTGAATATCAGATGTGTCTGGATTTTCTTAACATCGAAAGCTATTAATTTGTTGTCTAAGAAGACAAGCATGGATAAGCGGAAATATGGTTTTATACATCTTGCACTGACGAGTGCATCTGGTACATTACATCTGGTTATGCATATGTTTGAACGAGAGTTCAAGTCAATGCGGAGATTTGTTAGTAAACCGTGACTTGATTTCTACGTCTGAATCTGTCAAAGTAGAAATCTTGAAGACTCAATTGACTTGGTGATCAGCTGAAGTATTCAAGTCTAAGAAGTTCAGCTGAAGTGGTGTCCAACTAAGTTTTGTATTCATTTGAGATGTTCTCAACTAAAGTCTGGTGTTCACTTCTGAAGTAGTTTTGAGTCTGAATGTTGTTACATCCAGTGGACTTCGTCTGAATTCTGTGAAGATCACATCTGGTGTATTTTGGGAAATACTCAATTGGATATTATGACGGCTAGAGTTAGGCTTCCAATACTATAAATACCAGCATTTATTGTAACAATCAATGCAGCAAATATCTTTATAAATTTCCGAGCATAATAAATAATTTTCTTTTTTATCTGTGGAGCAATCAACACATTACCGGAAACCATTTTAAATCTATGTTGATGATAGGTGGGCTGTTGGGCCGGGTCGTTCCTATTTGGGCCAGGCCCACAGTTAGACAGTTAAGGCAGGACCATAAGTGCTGACCAGAATAGTCAGAGGAGCAGAGCTCCATCACAGAAGTATGTTTCTATACAGAAAGATCAGTTGCGCAGATATACTTCTGAACAGAATGTCTGGCTGAGTGCTGCTAAGACCGAGTCAACATCCGTTTAACCGCATGCAAACGTGGGTAGGCCCCACGATCGGCAACATGCAGAAGATAACCGTTGATAACTTCCCATTGCGCAAGGAAGAGAATCACGATCTATAATTATATAAAGAACACCCTGAACTACGGGGGGACTTGATTCCAGTTTAGTGCTTAACCTGGATACGTAGGCAGCTCTCTCAAGAGTTCAGTCCAAATTATACCCAAATATTCTTGTTCTTGTATTATTTCCTAACTAGAATTACCCGATTATCCGTTCGTAACATTCATACAACATCATTTGGCGCTAGAAGGAGGGTCCTATTCTAGTTAGTGAGTGATTCTTAGAAAAAAAAATATGGCAAGAAATCAAGGAAATTCGAAGAAACAGCAAGTTCAACCGGAAAACGAAAATCAAAATAAGGAAAAAAGTCCAGACCAAAATGTTCAAGATACTGGAAAGAAAGTAATGGAAGAGGGGCAAACAAGCAACCCAGATGCAGTTAAACAAATGTTAGTAGAAAACCTTGCAAATCTGAAAGGGGAAGAGATAAAGGCCATTTTCGAGGCGGTTTTGAAAGCAAGGAATCAAGATAATGATATCTCCGAAGCACATACCCCACTTCCAACTGCTAAAAAAGAGAAGCAGGAAGCAGAATCAAGCATACAAGTGGTGATTACTCACCCAGGTGGTGATAACGCCAGAGCAGAGTTAGACGCCATACTCAAACCCAAGCAAGATGAATTCAGGCTAGTGTCTCCTTTCACCGAAGACATCGATGCATTCCCATGTCCCTCAGGATTCAAAATTCCAAAAATTCAGGCATATGATGGAACTAAGGATCCATACGACCATATGCATCAGTACATTCAACACATGAATTTGTATAACGCTCCAGAAGAGATGAAATGCAGGGCATTTGCAACTCTTCTAACAGGAAAGGCAAGAGATTGGTTCAACAAGTTGAACCCCAGATCCATACCGGATTTTCCCACTCTGACCAAAAAGTTCATGCATGCTTTCATTGCAGCAAGACCTTTCCAAAGAAACCGAACTTATTTGCTAACGATTAGGCAAAAAAGTGATGAAACCGTTCTGCAGTTCATCAAGAGATTTAATGGAGAATCATCCCAGATAGCAGATCTGGATGATAAATTTCTGGTAGCGTCTTTCATAGCAGGACTTAGGGAAGGGCGGTTACACGCGAAGTTGAGCAGTAAAGATCCGCACACGATGGAAGAAGGTCTGGAAATAGCATACAGACATTGTCAAGGAGAAGAGGCTAAAAGAGCCAAGAGGGAAGAATCCCATAGGGATGCTAAGAAAGGAAAGGCTGAGGACCGGAATGACAAGAAAAGAAAATCTGTTTGGGACAGAGTGACTGCTCCCATTTCTGAAAGATTAGGGAAGAAAGGGGCTTTGCAGGACAGAGACCTTATCCCTCTGAACAGGTCTCGTGACCAAGTGCTGGCAATTATGGAGAAGAAAGGGATTGCTAAGACTCCTCCTCCGCTGAGGGGTCCAAGGGAAAAAAGAGATCATACCAGGTGGTGCAAATACCATAAAGATATTGGACATGATTCGGAACAATGCAGGGATTTAATCAGAGACATAGATGCAGCAGCTATGGAAGGAAAGATTGATGAATGCATTGATCGAGCACAAGGGGATAATCCCCGAGGAAGAAGAGAATTTAAAAAGCACCATGGTGGGCATGACAGGCACAACCAGAGAAGAAACAGTGATCCATCTCCAGATGTAGATGGGCATAGAGAAAACGCCCCAATTAATATAGTGAACACAATTGTGGGTGGGCCAGGAGAAAGTAGCAAGGCTGCTCAGGAAGATAAAAAGAGCAGCGCAGAAAAAGACCGGGAAGCAAAAAAACAAAAAGTTATGGGAAGCGTTCAGTACGGTCCAAAAGATCCGCTACCAGCCATTGTAAGCTATGAAGGGTTGGTGATAGAAGCAGTTATCCAAAAGAATCTGGTCAGAAGAATCTGCGTAGACACGGGCAGCGCAGTTAACGTGTTGTATTACAGTGCTTTCCAAGCAATGAAATTAACGGATTCGGAGCTGACTCCGGTATCAACTCCCCTCTTTGGATTTACAGGACCCCCCATACATCCTGTAGGCATGATAAAATTGTTGACGACTTTTGGACAAAGACCACAGAGCAGGACTCTGATGGTCAATTATGTGGTAGTAAAAGCTCCGTCAGCATATAATGTGATTCTGGGAAGACCAGCGCTGATCGACCTTAGGGCAGTAGTATCGCCAGCACACAACAGCATGAAATTCCCAACTTTGAATGAAGAAGCAACTATTAAAGGGGATGTAGATGCTGCTAAGAACTGCTACACAGCCACGATCAGTGGAAAAATGAAGGTGCAGCAAGTAACAATGGAAGACCTAATTCCGGATGAAGACAAAAGCTGGCAGTCCAATGATACTGTTGAATCAGTTATGCTAGATGGACAGGATCCTGAATCCACGGTCAGTATAGGATCGTGGATACCCGCTGAACAGAAACAGGTGTTGGTTAGAACCTTGAAAGACTATAAGGACGTATTTGCATGGAAGGCAAGTGACATGCCGGGACTGTCCACAGAATTAGCTGTTCATAGGCTCAACATTGACCCAACAAGAAAACCGGTAAAGCAAAAGAAGAGATCTTTTGCCCCTGAAAGGATAGAGGCTGTCCAGCAAGAGGTGGAAAAATTGTTGCAAGCCAACATGATTAAGGAAGTGATCTACCCAGAATGGCTAGCAAATCCAGTGCTAGTCAAAAAGCCGGATGGCGGTTGGAGAATGTGCGTGGACTTCACAGATCTGAACAAAGCTTGTCCTAAAGATAGTTATACTTCCCCTAGAATTGACAGGCTAGTAGACTCCACAGTGGGTTATGAAATTTTTGCTTTCTTAGACGCTTATAAGGGATATCATCAGATTATGATGGACCCTGTAGATGCTGTAAAAACTGCTTTTATTACTGAATTTGGTTCCTATTACTATGTGTCTATGCCTTTTGGATTAAAGAATGCGGGGGCAACCTACCAAAGGGCAGTCAATACCATTTTCAAAAAACAGATTGGCAAATCAATGGAAGTATATGTGGATGACTTGTTAATCAAGAGCAGGACTCTTGATCAGTATTTGAAAGATGTAGCAGAAGTTTGTCAAGTTTTAAGGCAAACAGGAATGAAGTTGAACCCAAAAAAATGCACCTTTGGAGTAAGATCAGGCAAGTTTCTGGGTTATATGATATCTGAGGAAGGTATCAGGGCCAACCCTGATAAATTAGAAGCTTTAAAAAACATGCCTGAACCAAAGAATGTCAAGGAAGTTCAACGGTTGACAGGAAGATTGGCAGCGCTAAACCGATTCTTGTCAAAATCAGCACAGAAATCATTGCCATTCTTCAAGATTCTCAGGAAGGCCAGTCCATTTGAGTGGAATGAAGAATGTAGACAGGCTTTTCAGGAGTTAAAAGATCATATAAGTCACTTACCGACTCTAACTCCTCCTCAGGAAGGGGAGATTCTATTTCTCTACTTGTCTTTTTGCAAGGAAGCAGTAAGCGCTGTGTTAGTAAAGCAACATGGCATGATACAAAAGCCAATATACTTTGTAAGCAAAGCCCTACAAGGACCGGAGGTCAGATATTCAGAGGTGGAGAAATTAGTTTTAGCCTTAGTACATGCTACAAGGAAATTGAGACCATACTTCCAAAGTCACACAGTAAATGTGTTAACAAACCAGCCTTTGAAGCAAATTTTAGAAAAGCCAGATAAATCTGGGAGACTGGCAAAGTGGGTGGTTGAATTGGCAGGATTTGATATTGAATACAAGCCAAGAACAGCAATTAAAGCTCAAGCATTAGCTGATTTCTTAGCAGAAGAGAAATCCATTGCTATAGAGCAAAAGACTGAACAGAATAAGTCTGAGAAGAACAAAGCAGAACAGTGGCAGCTTTATGTGGATGGAGCTTCTAACAAAGAAGGAGCAGGAGCAGGACTCCAACTCATTAGTCCAAAAGGTGAAGAATTCCCATACGCACTTCATTTCGACTTCCAAGCTACTAACAACGAGGCAGAATATGAAGCTTTAATAACTGGTCTTAACCTAGCACAGAAGTTGGGAGTACAAAACCTAAAAGTCTATACGGACTCACAGCTTGTAACAAATCATATCAAGGGAGAATATGAAGCAAAGGAGGGTCCTATGAAAAAATACCTCGCAGTAACACAAAGGAAACTGCAAAATTTCTCAATGGTGGAAGTGGAGCAGATAACTCGGGCTCAAAACACCAGAGCTGATGCTTTATCAAAGCTAGGATCAAATTTTTTGTCAAACAAAAAGGTATTAGTGGAGCAGTTAAAGCAGAAGAGTTGTGATGAAATAGAAGTACAACCGATAACACAAGCAGAAACATGGATGGATCCAATTGTTATATATTTAAGAGATGGAAGACTACCTGAGGATAAACTTCGCGCCAGAAAACTGATAAGACTCTCAGCCAGGTATGCTTTGTTCAATGATGTTCTGTACAGAAAGTCTTATACGGCACCTTGGTTAAAATGCGTGACCCCAGATGAGGGGGATTATGTATTAAGAGAGATCCATCTTGGAATCTGTGGAAATCATTTGGGAGCAAGAGCTTTAGCCAGAAAATGTAGGCTTTATGGGTATTATTGGCCAGAAATGCAAGAAGATGCAGAGAACCTAGTCAGAACTTGCAGGACGTGCCAAGTGCATAGCAATTTATCACATAACCCTGTTCAAGAGATGATACCAATTACATCTCCATGGCCTTTTGACCAGTGGGGAGTAGACTTAGTGGGCCCACTACCCCTAGCACCCGGGAAATTCAAATTTTTAGTGGTGGCAGTGGATTATTTTACCAAGTGGGTGGAAGCTGAACCCTTAACCACCATCACAGCCAAACAAATACAAAAATTCCTGTGGAAAAACATTCTATGCAGATATGGAATCCCCAAAGTCCTCATCTCAGATAATGGCACACAATTCGGAGATCGAGGAGTGCAAGCCTGGTGCACCAATCTTGGAATCTCTCAACACTTTACATCAGTGGCCTATCCCCAAGCCAATGGGCAGGTGGAGCAAACAAATAGACAACTCAAACAGGGACTGAAGAGAAGATTGGAACAAGAGGGATCTCATTGGGTAGATCATCTCCCAAATATCTTATGGGCGTACAGGACTACACCCAATGCTGCAACACAGGAAACTCCATACTCTTTGGCATATGGATGCGAGGCAGTGATACCTGCAGAGATCGGACACAAATCTCCCAGGACAGAATTATACTGTCCAGAAACTCAAGAGGTGGATATGCTGCAGGTCAAGGATGAATTAGAGCGCAAAAGGGACATTGCCCTGATACAAATGGCAAAGTACAAACAACGGGTCGCCCAATACTACAACTCCAAAGTCAGAGGTACGTATTTTAAAGAAGGCGATTTAGTGCTAAGACGAAATGAGGCTAGCAAACAAGGTCCCACTGGGAAGCTAGACCCAAATTGGGAAGGTCCTTATAAAATTGTTAAAGTACATGGAAAAGGATCTTATCAACTAGCTGATGCCTCTGGGAAAACAATTCCTAGAAGTTGGAATGCTGTTCACTTAAGGAAATTTTTTCCTTAAAGCTATTTCATTCCTGTAAATAATGCTACTCTGAATCAATGTTTCTTTTTTCAATTTTATGATTATACATGTATGTGTTTTTAACTTGTGTTAAAACAAGGAATTAAGGTCAGGATACTTACTCAGCAAAATTGCAACGCAAAATTCTGGGCAGAAGTCCCACTTGAAAAATAAAAATGTCAAACTTGCAGCGCAAGGGCATTCTGGGCAGAAGCCCCACTTAAATAATAAAATGCCAAACTTGCAGCGCAAGGGCATTCCAGGCAGAAGTCCCACTTGAATGATAAACATGCCAAACTTGCAGTGCAAGGGTACTCTGGGCAGAAGTCCCGCTTGAAAAATAAAAATGTCAAGCTTGCAGCGCAAGGGCACTCTGGGCAGAAGCCCCACTTAAATAATAAAATGCCAAACTTGCAGCGCAAGGGCATTCTAGGCGGAAGTCCCACTTGAATAATAAACATGCCAAACTTGCAGTGCAAGGGTACTCTGGGCAGAAATCCCACTTAAATAATAAAATTGCCAAATTTGCAGCGCAAAGGCATTTTGGCAAGAGACCCAATTACTAACCTACAAAAACTAAACTTGTAGAGCAAGAATATCTGAGAAGATATATATGTTCCATGCAGCATATATTGTAAACAAAAGAAGCTAAGAACAATAAATCCCAACTTCTTTGCAGCGCAACAGAAAGACAAGACAGACAAGACAAGAGGCGAGAAGATAACGACAAAAAGATAATACTCTAATAGAGAATGTCAAAGTCAAACTTTTAAACGAAAAATATCAAAGTCAAAAGTCATCACAAAGGCGTTACATCAAAAGCGGCACAATGCAAAATTCAAAGTTTTAAGAAAAATATAAATTAAGAAGCAGGAGGAGCTGAGATGCATGCAGACGTCTCTGAGGGCTGAGCAGATTTCTCTGAGAGTTGAGTAGATGTTACAGTAGAAGGCTGAGCAGAAGTTTGAGAAGGTTTTTTCTTGGCATACTTGCGGACAATGTCCTCCCCACTCTTGTACTCGTCGTACCGTCTCGTGAAGACCTCGCCTGCTTTCTTATCATATAACTTATGATTAGGCAGGGTGCTAATCACTAAGTCGGCTGGTTTGGCTTCATCAACGCCAAGGGTATATCCTCTACGCAGAGCAGGAGCTAATATTACCTGGATCTCTTCAAGGGTTTCAGGAGCAGACTTTATACCCTGATATAACCTTCCGGACAACATTCTGAGCAGGGCTCTCCTCCATCTGCCGGATATTTTCTTCAAAATCAGCCTTCATTTTCTTTGCAACAGCCAGGTCTTGATGGTTTTCTTCTCTCATCTTCCTCAATTGCTCATCTTTAAATTTCAGCTGCTCCTCTTGGGTAAACAGCAAACCCTCAGCTTTAGCAAGATCGGCTTTCAATCGATCAACTTCCTGGCGAGCCACAGCCTCTGAAGATTCCAAACTGGCTATCTTGGCATCAGCCTCGTCCAGGCGCCTCACCTTTCGTTGCAGGTCAGAAATATCCTTGGCCATGCTAGAAGTCTTTTTGTGCAAGGCCTTACCAAAGTGATAACACTGCATAAGGAAGATTTTAATTATAAAAAAAAGAAAAAAAAAGAGAAAAGAAATCTTTACTGTATCAGCAAAGTCATCTGCAGACATATCTTGAAACCAAAGGAAGAATCACTGGCAGATGTCTCGGAAGAAGTAGGCCTATGTCTCTTTTTGCTCTTTTGAGATACCGTCCTCAGCGGCACAGCGGCTAGAGCAGAAACAGGATCGACAGGAGAAAGGGTATTCTCAGCAATGCTCGGCAAGATCTGAACAGAAGGATCCGCGGCAGCGTCTTTTTCCTGGACAGCATCACCAGAGTCAACAACTCTCTCTTCTGTTTCCTTCTGAGCAGAAACCTCACCAGCCCCAGGTACAACAGACAAAGTCCGTTCCGAATCCATAGGCGTCTGTTCGAGCTCTTCCTCCTCATCAGCATCAATATTGATCAAGTCATCTACATTGGCCACTACAAAAGGAAAAGATAATTAGGTTGCAATCGAAAATCAAAACAAGATGTAAGTACAAACATACATTTTCGGTACTGTTTCTTGGAAAACTCCACATAACCAACAGGTCCTGCGGTTTGAAGCTGAGCAGCATCGATCATGGCAGAACTTGTGAAGTCTTAATTTAGGGAAATCTTATTACTAACGAGATATTGAGACAGTGTCTCATCAATCAAGTCTTCCAGTTTGTCTTTCATAGAAGCTGTGTTCCACCGCCCTAAGGTAACATCTGAGTTATGTTTCACAAAGAAGAAATGTTCTTGCCATTTCTTCTTGGTTTTGTCCTTCCCGGTCATGGGGATAATCGGAGCACTGGCCCTACGACAAAAATGGTACCATCCCCCACTCCCCTGTGTCAACTTACATTGGTAAAAGTTCCTGAACAGCTTTACAGAAAAGGGCGTGGTATTCAGTCGACACCAAATCATGAAACCTATCAGAAATTTAACGCTATTTGGATGAATCTGGCCAACTCCTAGTTTATAATATTTCATTATCTCTACACACCCGGGGGGAAGAGGGAATCTTAATCCACTATGAAGCTGATCAGCATACACTGTACAAAATCCTGCTGGAGGATTATAAGCATACTCGGTTGATTTAGGAAGAACAACTTCAAACGGCTCAGTGCGGATTCGATAAGTCTTCAACAGACTGGCCATTTCAGTTTTGGTCATCTTGCTAGCAACACCGTGGCAAGCCATGATAGCCTTGGTTTTGTCGAATCGGTTGATCTCCCTTTTTAGGGTATGTAAAAAAGCAGAGTGATCTTCCGGATAGTGATGGACGATGGAAGTAGGAGTAAAGACCCCAGGAGGGAGAAGATGAGAAGGTAACAGACACAATGGGTTATCCCCAAAAGTGGAAGTGTTTCTCAAATCGATCGAAGAAGAAGGATGATTGGGGTTTATTACCGTTTCGGGACAATGAACAGGGTTAGAGGAATTAACTTCTTCACTCTCTATGGCCCTAGAAATTGCTTCTGGCGAATCAAACAATTTTTCGATGGAATCACTAGAGGCAGTATTGGCTCTTAGACTCATGAAAGAATAAAGAATCACAAGAAGCAAGGAGCAATGTAAAAATGAAACTTACTTGTAATCGCTGAAATGCGTTCCAAAGATCTGATATAGATGGTGGCGTTTGACAAGAGAGGTGATTATATGAAAAGAAGTGGATGCGACACAATGGTTCAATTGACAGTTACAATGATGACCGGCGTGACCTGGCCCCGTTTCACGAAATAATAATCACAGAAGTTAAAACGTCTCAGACTAGAGTGGCTGTGAAGCACTCCACCCTAGTCTAGGGGGCTTATGATGATAGGTGGGCTGTTGGGCCGGGTCGTTCCTATTTGGGCCAGGCCCACAGTTAGACAGTTAAGGCAGGACCATAAGTGCTGACCAGAATAGTCAGAGGAGCAGAGCTCCATCACAGAAGTATGTTTCTATACAGAAAGATCAGTTGCGCAGATATACTTCTGAACAGAATGTCTGGCTGAGTGCTGCTAAGACCGAGTCAACATCCGTTTAACCGCATGCAAACGTGGGTAGGCCCCACGATCGGCAACATGCAGAAGATAACCGTTGATAACTTCCCATTGCGCAAGGAAGAGAATCACGATCTATAATTATATAAAGAACACCCTGAACTACGGGGGGACTTGATTCCAGTTTAGTGCTTAACCTGGATACGTAGGCAGCTCTCTCAAGAGTTCAGTCCAAATTATACCCAAATATTCTTGTTCTTGTATTATTTCCTAACCAGAATTACCCGATTATCCGTTTGTAACATTCATACAACATCATATGTGTTTTTCTTATTTTTGTTTTTGTGTGATTATTTTACATTTATTGAATCTGTTATTTTGTGTTCTTACTTGCAATCGGCTACAACACTTTGCTTCAACTTTGATTCGAAGCGTCACATGAGTGGATTAAATGCACCCAACTAGTCGACTATGCTTTGTTCGATACCTTAATATTCTATCTAAGATCAACATCGATAGCGATACTCACGCACACTCTCTATATTATTTTTTTTACATTTGGTCACTAGTTGTAAGATGATAGCTAAAGCAAAGTTTTAGGGGTGGTTCATTTAACAGTTACCACATCGCCATGTTGAATTAATTACTATATCTTTAGAGAAGATTAAACTGACGTAGAGATAAATAATTAACGATTTATATACATTAACACGTCATTCAAGTGTGTTTAAAATAACTATACTTGCAGCGGAGTTTTTCATCATTCTGCTATGAGACTAAACTAAATTACCTTCACTCTAGAAAAAAGAAAAAACCTAAACTATGTAAATAATCAACTGAAATGTTTACGCTAGTTCATGATTAAAGTCCAAACAATTTCTTGTACGATGAAATTGACGCTTTCAAGCTTCTGGGGCCCTATTGTTTGAGAAGTTTTTGTGTAGTATATCCACATACACCTAATTGATCGGTAAACAAATATGAACCACACAGTTTGAATTCTGTTTAAAAATAAAATGTGGACATTTTGACACATAGGTGCCATTTGCATATGGCGGGTGCACCCAATAACTTCCCCTATTGTTTAATGCTGCGTTCAAGAAATATTGCGACCACACACCTAACACGAATGTGTTTCACGTTACACCTAACATGAATGTGTTTCAGTGAGGTCATTGAAATCTCAAACGGTAATTTTTAAATAAAAAATAATAATTGTTTTAATACTAAAACATACGGATTTCAATAGGGTCACGTGACCCTTTGATAAATGTAGGTCCACTCGCCTATATATATACTACTTTCGTCCTACAAAAAATGTCTATTTTTTGTGGTGCACACAAAGATTAAGGAAACAATTAATGTGTCCCCTCAAAAAAAATTAACGTGTTGTATTTTAAATGCTAATTGACACGTATATACCTCCCTTATAATAAATTCTTGTTTTTGAATATGAAAAATGTATACAAACATTAAATAATGACAACGGTATATTTGGAAAATATGCATTAAATAATGCATTGATATTTTAAATGGACATTTTTTATGTCAATTCATTTTTAAAAAGTGAACATTTTTTATTGGGACAGATATAGTATATGTATGTATGTATATATATTTATGAAAAAAAAATACTACTACTATAAAATGATTTTGCTACCACCATTACAGTTCACTACCCAAAACCTTGAGAAGGAAAAAAATGTCTGAATCCTCATCTTACCCTTTCCTACCCATCACCACTCATCCATACCACATGGTGTTGAAAATGTTAAAGATCCACCGTATTCTGGATTCCCGGACATGATGTTTGTTCTTGGGAAACTCTATGAACCGCTCTTGGAATGGTTCGAGAGTCACCCTCAATAACGGAGCCAGAATTTCAACTACGGGTGGACTAATAGACAATATATAAATTATCGGGTGGACTGTATTAAGATAATTAGGTGGATTGAATCGGGACTACAATATTTTTTAGTGTAATTTTTTTTATTCGGATGGGTTTAGCCACCCTACAACAACTCATGGCTACGTCCTTGGTCACCTTTCTCTGCCAACCGCCGTGGTGTATGACATGTTCGCAGTGTGGACCCAACATCTCTGCCGCCATGTGGGCGTTCGCGGGTATGTTTTTTCTCCTTGCGGTGGGACGTTTATGTCAATACTTTATTCTCTTTGGCGTGACAAACCAAAATTGGTTGATGGTAATACAAACAAAGTGATTACTTTTCCCAAAGTTCCGAAAAGTCCATCTACCCTTGGTGGCAAATAGCTCCTATTTATCGATGGTTTGCAGAAAACAAGGAGGACCCTGTCTTCAAATTTGTTGAGAGTGTTTTTGCAGGGAATTTATCGAGTGATGGGCTGATTTTAAATGCATTTGGTGAGATGGAAGATATTTACTTGGCGTATTTAAAGGAGGAGATTTTGGGGCATGAAAGGGTTTGGGCTGTGGGGCCCTTGTTGCCTCTGGGTGATGACATGGCAAGTCAAAGGGGTGGGTCCAGTTCAATATCAGGCAATGAAGTTTGTATAGGGGTTGACAAATATAAGGATCACTCTGTGGTGTATGTGTGTTTTGGGAGTCAAGCTGTGTTGACTAATGAACAAATTGAGGCTTTGACAAAAGCACTAGAAAGAAGTGGAGTGAGGTTTGTATTGATTATTAAGTGTGCCACCAAAGGACACGTGCAGGGTGAGAAATATGGTTCAATCCCATCTAGGTTCGAAGAACTTGTAGCTGGTAGAGGACTCTTGATTAATGGGTGGGCTCCACAAGTTTCAATCTTAAAGCACCCAGCTGTGGGTGCATTCTTGTTTCGTTGTGGATGGAACGCTGTTCTTGAAAAAACATACAATTAGTTGGGGCTCCAATGCTAGTATGGCCTATGTTTGCTGATCACTATGCAAATGCAACTCTAATTGTGGATGAGTTGAAGATATATAGGAGTGAGAGTGTGTGAAGGTTTAGAGATGGTGCTGGATTCAGAAGAGTTGGCCATACGTGTTGTTAGCTAAAATAATTGGCGAGAGTGATCAGGAGAAAAGAAAGGGTATTGAGCTTCATAATGCTTCATTGGCTGCGATTAGAGAAGGCGGGAGCTCATTTAAGGGATTGATAATTTGGTCGAACATTTTTCTAAACAAGGGTCAACTTAATGCAATAAGAAATAATTTGAATCTTTAGTGACAAACAAAATAAGTGATGTTGAGAGTATTGAAGTGTTATAAAATAAACTGGTGCAAAAATAAACTATTATGTTCGTTCAAAAATTCGAGAAAACTTCCGACTAAAATTGAATAAATTGGTTCTAAGAATGTTTAAAACGAGTCGAAACTTAAGAATTTGGTGAACTCTTCGAATTGATATTGAAATTGGTTTGAAACAACATCAAATCAGCCGGAACATGTTGCATTTGAGAATCTTCGAATCAGGTTGTAATTGAGTTGAAGAGAACCAAATATAATTGAATTAAAGGCCCATTTATCGTAAATAATGTTATACAAAATCGTATCACCTTACCCCCCACAAAACATCGTAATGTAGCATGGTTCTACGGTCCAATCCAATAAACTTTTTTATTTTGGCCCCCCCAAAAGGATCAAATATTATTAAAATTCAAAATAAACACGAGTACAAAGTTACAAATCACAATATTAAAAAACTAAATTACACATCTTTATTCCAAGCAACACACAATTCTTGACACGTTTACTAACTAAACAAGCAGAATAATGCAATGTCCATAATAAAATGACACATCAAATCTTACACTATTTATTATGAGAATGGCTCATAGACAAGCGGGGTCTCAACGTAATTTCTTTGACACTAAAGATTCAAATTATTTCTTATTACAGAAAGTCGACCCTTGTTCAGAGAATTAAATGTGCTACCAAATTATTCAAATCCTCAAATGAGCTCCCGCCTTCTGTAATTCCAGCCAATGAACTTTTATGAAGCTCCACACCTCTCATCTTCTCCTGATCAAGCTCACCAATTGTTTTAATTAACAACCTAGCCACGTCTTCCGAGTCTGGAACCGTCTCTAAGCCCTCACAAACTCTCACCCCTATCTTCGACTCGTCAACAAGCAAAGTTGCATTTGCATAGTGATCAGCAAACATAGGCCATACTAGCATTAGAACCCCAGCTAATCGTATGTTTTCAAGAACAGCATTCCATCCACAATGAAACAAGAATGCACCCACAGCTGGGTGCTTTAAGATTGAAACTTGTGGAGCCCACCCATTAATCAAGAGTCCTCTACCAGCTACAAGTTCTTCGAACCCAGATGGGATTGAACCATATTTCTCACCCTGCACGTGTCCTTTGGTGGCACTCTTAGTAATCAATACAAACTTTGGAGCCACACAGCCCAAACCCTTTCATGCCCCAAAATCTCCTCCTTTAAATACGCCAAGTAAATATCTTCCATCTCACCAAATGCATTTAAAATCAGTCCATCACTCAATAAATTCCCTTCAAAAACACTCTCAACAAATTTGAAGATAGGGTCCTCCTCGTTTTCCGCAAACCTTCTATAAGTAGGAGCAATTTGCCACCAAGGGTAAGATGGACTTTTCGGAACTTTGGGAAAAGTAATCATTTCATTTTTATTACCCTCAACCAATTTTGGTCTGTCGCGCCAAAGAGTATCAAGTATTGACATAAACATCCCACCGCAAGGAGAAAAAACATACCCGCCCGCGGCAGAGGGATTGGGTCCACCCCACGAACATGCCATACACCACGACGGTTGGCGGAGAAGGGTGGCTCTCAAACCATTCCAAGAGCGGGTCATAGAGTTTCCCAAGAGCAAACATCATGTCCGGGAATCCGGAATGTGGTAGATCTTTGACATTTTCAACACCATGGGAAAAAATCCTGGGTGGGGGTGGTGGTGGGTAGGAAAGGGTAAGATGAGAGTTTGAATGGTAGGGTGGGTGGAGAGTAATGGGGTCAAAATAGGGATGTTTTTTGGGGTGATTAATATGGTTATGGAAAGGGAACGAAGAGATAGTTGATGAGCTAAATCAAGAAGAGAAAGCATGTGTCCTTGTGCAGGGAATGGAAAGATCAAGATGTGTGGTGTTGTAGATTCAGACATTTTTTTTCTTCTTTCAGGGGTAATGGTGGTAGCAAAAATGTCCTTTAATTATGGTTGTTAGTAGTATTTGGTGGGTTGATTATTTTCTCTTGGATCATGAGTTCAAATTATTAGCACATGAATATACTTCCTCCGTTTTAATTTATCTGAATCAGTTGTCAAAATCATTTATTCTATTTTATCTGAGGCAATTATATTTCCAAGGAAAAATTAGGTAAAAGTCCTATTTTTCCTCCTTAATAAAGCATTAATCCTCATTCAATTTATTAGTTGCAATAAGGACAATAATTTTCCGTTCGGACTAAAATACCCCAAATTTTTCCCATTCTGTTTTCTTCCCCAAAAATGAAAAATTTTCTCCACCAAACTCTCATTTCCTCCCGTCCTCCTCCTCCTTCTCCACCCTCTTCCAAGATTTGGTTAATGAAGGCTTTCTTTCTGCAGATTCCAAGGCACTCTGCATTGGAACCCTAGACGGTCAAGACGTTGCCACATTAAGAGTGGCGGAAGAAGTAGCAGCGCTGTTGATACTGTAAATGTTGCACCGTCGGGGATCGCTGCCGACGATAATCGGAGTCCTCAATCTACCACCGTTCAGGTTTGATAAATATGATTTTGTGGTTAGATTTGAGATTGATTGATAAAAGCGAGACTATTTTAGCTGGAAATTGCAGTGAATTAGCTCGATGTGCTTATGAGAATTGGATTTTGGAATTTGGTGTGTAATTTGTGGTTAGCTTTGAGATGAATTTGATGAAAGTGCCCACTAGCCAATGATTATTGGATGATGATTCAACTTTTGTGGATCTGATGTAGTTGTAAAGTGATCTACTACTTTAATTTTGCCTTTTACCTCAAATAAAGTGCATGGACTTCATTTATTTATCTGTTTTTAATGGATCAAAGAGTTCTTTTTTCAAGTTTAAGATTAATTCCAAAGCTTCAGGACTTTTGAACATCTTCAAACTCTCTATTTTGGTTGTAGGATTGTTATTTGTGTATGTATAAGAAGTTTTTTTAGTATATGGTATCATAAAGCATATAGAGTCAAGAAAACATTTTTTTGTTGCTTTGTTTTGACTTTTATGTGTTTTTGGATTCTAATGGTTTTAGCTACAATTACCACTAAGTGAAGCATGTCGTCGCTGGACTCGAACATTCATCATTTGGATCAGTTAATTAGTTGAAAAAAAAGTTGTCTTCATTGGTAAAGATATTTTCTGGTGTGAAACTAGTACAAGAGGCCAAGACTAAATTTAAGGCTAATCAAAAAGTTGTTTATGTCATAAGCATCAAGCATTATTAGCAAGCTCACTCATTGTGATAGTGTTAGTGTGTTGAAAAAGGCAAATCGAATACTTCTTTTGAAGATTGTTCAAGAATGCAGCTGTTTATGAAGCCAAGAACAAGAAGAGGCCTAAAAGAAATGATCCTAAAGAAAAAGTAGTATCGAAACATGCTCTGAAAAGAAGTAAATATGAGTGTTTGAACTGTAAGAAGACATTCAGTTCATATCAAGGACTTGAGGGACATAAACCTTGCAACAAAAAACCGATAGGAGAGTCCTTTTGAGCCTGATACTGATACTGTTGGTACTGATACTAATACTACTGATACTGATATTGCTGATACTGATACTGCTGATACTGATACGGCTGATACTGATACTGCTGATACTGATACTGCTGATCTGTGTGCCTTAATGCAATAGATAGGCCTAGTTCATAGGCTTACTGAGTGTCTTGGCGTGCTGAGGTTTTTGATCTACATTGTATCATCATGTAATAGATAGGCCTAGTTCATAAGCTTACTGAACTTGTAATTCAACACCTTGTGAATTCCGGACATGATAATTTAGTTCTTTGAACTTGAATATCCTTCTTATAATTTGGCTGATAGTTCAGACTGTTTCAGACTTGTATTGATCTTCTATGTATTACCTTTTAGTCTGATGTACCTATTGTTTTAAATCTATAGTTTGTTGTATTGTTCTTCTATGTATTACCTTTTAGTCTGATGTACTTTTTAGTCTTAATTCAAGTGATTAACTACTGATACTGATACTGATACTACTGATACTGATACTGATACTGTGTTGGTGTAAATGCTGCGATTAAATTCGGCTTTCAAATACTTCGTCGAAAAGGTATCAAACACGGTCTCAAAATGAAGATAAAAAAAAATATGAACTTTGGTGAAACAATTTGATGATCAGTGTTCTAAATCAAAAGTTACGGTCGTTTATAAGAAAAAACGCTCCAGTTAATACAAATTTTTTTTCGGCTTTCAAAATATACGTCGGAAGGGTATCGTATTTGGGCTCAAATTGAAGAGCAAAAAAAAACATGAATTTTGGTGAAAAAATTTCGATGATCGGAGTTGTAAATCAAAAGTTACGGTTGTTTGAAAAAAAAAAAAAAACCAAACAAACATGAAGCAAATGTTTGTTCATTTTGTAACATGAATCAAATGTTTATACGCGCGTCCTTTTTAAAAAGGGTTAGTTTTGTCCGTCTGAAAATGTTTGTCCTTTTTGCAACTAAAAAAAGGAGTGTGTCCTATTTATTCATTTTGTAATTAAAAAAGAACTTTTCCCTCATTCTCTCTATTTCCAAGGAAATATTTATTGTACTTTTCATTGTTTTATCCTTATTTATTATAATATGATAAATAAAAAAGAATGTCACATTAATTATTTTCAAGAACTTTTTAGTCATTTCATTTTAAATTCAATGCATTAACTACTTTTTTAATATAAGTGGTTTTGGCAACTGTCTCAGATAATTTAAACGGAGGGAGTGCAAAGTATCTCTAGATCTATATATACAGAGTATTATAACCTTAAAACACTTTTTTTTTGACATGGTAAAACAATAACGGTTGTGTTACAACAATAATAATTTAATATATTTTTAAATCATTTATCCTGATATATATTTATTATACGCAATGGTGTAAAAGTGTATTTTGTATTTACGATTTGAGGAATAGATTTTTTTTTTTTTTTTTTTTCTAGTTTAAAACCATGTCCGTAAGATGCTCATTATGGAAGAATTGCTAAGAGATTATTGATTATTCCTTGACAGGAATGGACATGTGAAAACTTGAACATAAAATGAATATATATACTAATAATATAAACCGCGTTAATAAACAGAGGCCGATCTATAGGTATCATAACGGGATCCACAGATCCCGCTAAAATAAAGAAAATGTTTAGTTTTACCTATAGAAAAAAAAATTTATGGATCGCGTTAATATTGTTTTTATGGAAAATTAGGGATAAGGACACAATATGAAATATTTTTAAGTAACAAGACAGCTACATATTTTTTATAGGGAGAAGGACAACTGCATAATTTTTATAGCGAGAAGGACAAACAGTGAATCCCGAAAATCAGTGAATCTCCCCAGTGAATCCCGAAATCAGTGAATTTCGGTGAATCCCGAAAATTAGTGAATTTCGACGATGAATTTTGAAAATTAGTGAATTTCGACAGTGAATTTCGTCAGTGAATTTAAACAGTGAATATCGAACACAAGTGAATTTCGACAATGAATAAATAGTTTTGTCCTTTATGCAAAAGTTTCAAAAAACTGTCATTCTACTCAATTGATGAAATATTTCTGTCATTCTCCTCATTCCCCCTTGTTTTTATTTTTAACAACATTTTTGGTCCCCGCTGAATAATTTTCCTGGATCCGTCATTATTTATAAATGAAAAAGAGTTATGAAATATTAATTGTATTTGTAGTCCAGTATCATATGTAAGATGCCATAAATCGCTCCACCGCGGCCAGCCCACAACATTGCTCCGTCTCTGCCTGTCCTAAATTAAAATTCTTGCTCCGTTCTTGCCTGTGTATAACAATACTAATATAGTGCCATGTTGCCTGAATTTCCAAATAAAACTAAGCAAAGTTGACTTTACAAATTGCAAATATACTTCACCATCCACACCTATGCTTGTTACGCTCAACGAAGGACTTTTAATACAATACAGGTTTTTTTTTTATTGCTTGTGGTAAATGTTATTATTTTCTAGGGGGATGAGGGAGAATGGCAGAAATATTTCATCAATTGAGTAAAAGGACAGTTTTTTGAAACTTTTACATAAAGGACAAAACTATTTATTCACTGTCGAAATTCACTTGTGTTCGAAATTCACTGCCGAAATTCACTGTCGAAATTCACTAATTTTCAAAATTCATTGTCGAGATTCACTGATTTTCGGGATTCACTGTCAAAATTCACTGTCGAAATTCACTGATTTCGGGATTCACTGGGGAGATTCACTGATTTTCGAGATTCATTGTTTGTCCTTCTCGCTATAAAAATTTTGCAGTTGTCCTTCTCCCTATAAAAAATATGTAGTTGTCCTGTTACTTAAAAATATTCCAGATTGTGTCCTTATCCCTAATTTTCCATATTTTCTAATGCATTCCAGCATTTTATTCTCTAATCAGATGCGATGTTGCTATCATAACATATATATCATACCGAGTGTCGCAACGCATTTTTGCATTTTTAATTATGTCGAATTTATATTATGATCAACGTGTCTTACATTATCACTCTATATATTTGTTTGCATTCTGAATCGCCCATAAATCCTATTTTCCTTATAGTGACAGATCATTTGGAAAATATAAGGTATTCATGGCGGTCATCGTAGGGTGACTCAGGGGGTCTTACATCGTACGACTGATAGTGGAGTTAATGGAAGTTGAACTCCTTCATTATTAACGCCAGTGTAACAATAAGGTTGCGTGTGACCTGTAACGGTTGCAAGAAGATAGATAATGTGTTTTACCTACTCACCACAAGCCTTAGAGCATGCCGAATGCCTCAGGTATGGCTAAGACAGCTCCCATTCATAAGGAGTCGAGTTAGCACTAAGAGAATCTGAAAGATATCCCGGGCCTATACGAGATATATAGTGCCCGAGTTTCAAATTGTCATGGTCGGTCTTAAAGACTTAGATCTCCATATATGAACAATCCGTCAAAGGTTGTATGAGACCAGAGCATCTTTCGCGCTATGACAGTTCATAAAAGAGGCAGTGTTATGTTGTTTCACGCAATTGTATAGGAGAGGGTCATAATATGTCATTTGTAAGGAACATTTTACTTTTGTTTTCTTATTAAATAACAGTTTCTTTAAGAGAAAATGTACGCATCTAAAGATGATATAATTTGAGCAGGGACGAAAAATGGATTGACAACCGTGTACAATTGAATGAATTCGAAAAGACACATGTTCGGGTATAGGTACCACCGTAGCAGTGCTAGCGATAGCGCTGGGGCAGTGCAACAGGGTCTCTTGGGGTACACTTATGATCGCAATGGATATGATATTAAGATGTCATTAAGGTTATTTTGTGTAAAATTATGTATTTCATTTATGATGTGCCATTTGATTGAAATGATGTTACGTATAATTTTTATTCATGGTATTAGACTTATTTTATAGATATATGTACATGCATAGTATAGTGACAACCGTCTACAGTTTCATGAATTCGAAAGGCACATGTTCGGGTATAGGTCCCACCGCAACGCTGTTAGCGATAGCATTGGGGCGATGCAATCGGGTCTCGTGGGTTAGACTTCTCAAAAGTCGCAATGGATAACTAAGATGTCATTGAGGTTATTTTGTGCCAAAAGAATTCCAGCTTACTATTATGTTGTTGGTGGTTACTGCTAGTGGGCAGGTGAAATTGAATGTGTCATTTATGGCGTGTCATACGATTGAAATGATGTAACATATAAATGTTGATTCATGGTATTACACCTATTTTATAGATATATGTATATACATAGTGTAGTATTACCTTGTCTTTGCGTTGGGTATCGAGTTCGATATTGTGTATCGATTTTCTCAAACTAAAAAGGTGTAGCAGTCTTTGCAAACCTGACCTCCACAAAACTCTAAAGACGAGACAATGATAGTCTTTTGGGTTGGGGCTCAAGATTTTTTGTTAGTAATTCACACTTATGTAGCACAGAGACAAACAAGTCGCACAATACGGACATGGCGAAACGCCTGATATCAAAATTTAAGGACACGACTTATCAGCAACGCATGTTAAAATATATATAGAATAAAAATTAGTATTAGATGATGACCATGATGTACGTAAAATTCTAGTAAATTTGCATAACCGCACTAAGTGATGTATGTAGTACATAAAAACTTTATAAAATTTGTATTAAACCCTTATGTGGTTAAAAAAAATGTTTGGCTTTCAATATACTACAAATTTATAAAATATAATTGTTTATCAACAACAAACATATAAACTAGATATGCCGGCACGAAGCACTAGGGGACGATCTACTCGCCCACCAACTCGCACTCCGTCAGCTCGGACCAAGCCCGCTTGATCAGGCAACAGGAGTTAATGCTCGACGGTTACAAGCGAGGAGTGCTGTAACGTCCCGCTCCCGGATACCGAGCCCTTATCCGGAAAAAGAATCGTTCGGCGCGTATAGCATTAAATAAATCTAATATTATACACAAGTCTCTCCGTCGTTGTATTAAATAAAAGCAAACGGAAGCTAAAAAGATTCGGGTAAAAACATAAATGCTACTAAGAATGAAAAGTAACCATACTAAAGATGGATAGTTAAATTACAACGACGAAAAACCCAAAGAATTACACGATACGAGCTCTTAAAAGTACAAATATAACTTACAAAAGTCTAAGAGTAAAAGAACAACAAGTCTAGTACAACCTTTACGAAAAAGAAAATAAACTAAAAGCACCTTCAAGGCAGCAACATCATCAAGCTGTCAACTACTCTTGGTCAACCTGTTCGTCTTCTCACCCCGTAATGCATACAAAAGACAATGCAAATGAGGTAAGTACAAAGTACTTAGTAAAAACTAACGAATTACTAAGTTCTATAACAAAAGGTTCTTTTTATTATTATTATGTTATCTTTATGAGAGATCGACTCAATCTAGGGTTCACTCCATGTCCATCAACATGTCATGACTATACGTTTCTAGCTTAACTTATCTTGGTTACGTCATCACTCAAGGGCACTATGCATGATGTGTATCCATCACGAGATATACTTGCCAACTACGGTGAATAGCACCGATAGTCCCGGCATCTCCTTGGTATGCATATACGTTCGATGAATTTCCTCCACTACCCTTCAGCCTTTTGAGCCAGGAGTTGTTCACCTTTATGAACGTATCACGTCGCCGATATGACTTGGTGCCTAACCGAGAATAGGTGACGTTTTATCTTTTACTACCACGTATGTAACTTTATTGTGTATTAACTAGCCACCTAAGTATTTTTAAGTAAGCTCCCTCACATACACTACTCTCTTTCCTAGACCACTAGATACGGACAAGACCTAACAATTACACAGACATTGATGAACTCTAGTTCATCAAAGCACAAGCCCTTTCATGCTCTTCCGACGGATTCGAACTTCAACTCCCTTTAAGAATACATTCGGTGCCGAAACTAAACGAATCGGAAGCTCAATCGAAGCTTGTTAAGGTTTAATTAATGTTATAAGACCAAAGGGTAACAATTAGAACGTATTACAAAACCCTAATACACGATTTTCTACACTTCATCAATTCCTAACACTACTAGAAAATTGATTTTTAACGACGGGAAAAACGGTCATTAAAAGTCAATATCCTGTCATTGAAGATGTTTAATGACTGGAAATTTCCCGTCATGGCCCGTCACTACTGCCGTCCTAGCTAAAAGTAAATAATGACGGTAAGGTGTACTGTCATCATTGTTGTTATATAATAATGACGATATTATACTCTCACTAAATGTTCATGTTAATGAAGATTATTTTCATCATTGTTGCTTCGATCTCCCGTCATTAAAAATAATAATACTAACAATATACCCGTCATTAGAATATCACTATTTCGGTCACCATAAGTCTTTTTACCACCAATATTTACTTGTCATTATTAAATACAGTGTCATTGAAAGTTAATTTAATAATGATAAACTTATCATCACTATTAATTATTAATCCCTCATAAATTTGCTGCAACACTACAATGATTTTGCATTAAATTGTCAATTACCATTATTGAATTACATTTACTTAAAAAAACCACAAATATTGATACAAAAACACTAAAAGAAATGACAGATATTATTCAAAAAACATTAACATGATGGTTGCAAACACTGAATCATCTAAGCAAGACGAGTTCAACCTCAAAAGAACTAGCCAAATCAAATGTAATACTAAATGACAAAGTTATTTTAAAACACCTACACCACTCAAACATCAAAACACAACATCATCCCATTTAACAAACTTGAACTCACAATCCCCTAAGAAATTGAAGCAGGTTCTTCTGGCTTATGCAACAATCAACCTTAGCAAGATCTTCAGTCTTGTAATTTGGATAGTTGTGAATGTACCGATTTTCAGTATGGTATGCAATGAATTCACCATCCCCTGCGAAATTGTTATCAAATGTGTAAGATAACATTTAATGAAAAACTAAAAACTCAACGAAATTCCACTCAAAAAAAAAAAAAAAGAAAAAGAAAAAACTCAACGAAAAAATCACAAGACCAAAAGAAAAACTATAGGCACGTCCAACGACCAAACACATCTACAATATTGCTTTGGAAAATCATATAATCTCTAAGGTGCAACTAAATGATATCACATCCTCATCCTCATGTCTAATGTCTTCTACACTATCCTTAAAACATACTCCACATTTGTCATCAAAATGAGCCGTTCTCATAAATAGTTCAACGATGGTGCCTCATCTTGAACATATGTGGTTCTTTATTTCATCAAAGAATTCATCTTTATCAATACTACTTGAGTTGCATATCTTTACACTTATGACCTGAGGTGAATTTCCCATCACAACGGAAACTGAGCCCCCTTATTCTTCTTTTCTTGGAGTTGAGCTGTAATAGATATCTTACCACTGGGAACTTCTGATAATAAGACCAACTCAGTTGACTTGGATGGAACAAAAGTAGATCGATCTGGCTACAACAGGTTTGACCACTCCTCTAGCCTTAATCAAGATGGAATTTGCCGTAGCTTCTTGAGCTCTAGCAATCTCAAGGTCCTTATTGGTTTTTCTAGGATCCATCCTGTAACATCCCGACTTTTCGAAAAGGACAAAAGAGTCTTTTAACTAAACTCAGATTTTCGTGTTATTTAATTAAACGATTTAAAGTATATATATATATATATATATATATATATATAATATTCGAAACCTATATATTTAAAAGGATTTTGGGGTTAATTGGTAATTAGGAGGTTGTTTTGAGGACTTAAATGGTAATAACTCTTTGGGGAGTTATTTTCTACATTTAAACCTCCCACTAATAAGAAAGGGAGTTATCAGACAAAGAGTTATACGTTAAAAAAAAAAAAAGAGAGAGTCTGTGAATGGAGAGCAAAGGAAGAAGGAGAATAGACTTCTTCAAATTCACGGTTCATCTCTACTCCGATTTCAGTTTCGTCTGTAGCAGGAGCATCGTGAGTTTTCAAGATCGTTTTGATACCAAAATATTCAGGTTTTGTCGAGGTAAGAAAATAACCCTAATCTTAGTTTCTTCACGCTTTGATCGTGTTTGGTTGTAGAAAGTTGTTAGTTTCATAGTTTAGATTGTCTAGCAACCTTTGATCATAATTAATTTAGGTTTAATTGTTGATCAATTAGGTTTGAGTTGGAGTTTCAGAGTGGCTGCTATTTGCTTTGATTTTTGCTTGCTTTTGCTTTGGATTTAAGGTAAGAGGCTCTTCCTATTGTTTAATTGAGATCTTATGTTGTTAAGGTTGTGTTTTGGGTATAAATTGTGGTGTTTTGGTGTTGAAATCATGTTTAAATGTGGTCATGCTTTTGCTTAATGAGATGTGATGTTAAAGTAGAGATTTTCTGCTGTTATGATGATGAGATTGATGTTAAACATGTTTGGTTTGGGTTAGAAATCGAAAAGGGTGCAGAAAAACGTGTTTAGAGAGTTTTGTGCCCTTTGTGTGCGCACATTGACTAGCTGTGTGCGCACATTTTTAAGGCTGAATGTACAGCTTCTGGAGTGTGCGCACATTCCAGGAATGTGCACACACTGGCAGGGCTGAATGTAAATTTTTTCCCAATGTGCAAACATTCCCCTAGAATGTGCGCACATTGTCCCTGTTTTTGATAAATAGGTTGTTTTAAGCTATGGTATGAGTCTTAAATGTTGTTGCATGATTTAATAATATTAATTAAACATGAACAAGCCTCGATTAAGCTTCGATGCGTTTAGTTCCGGCACCGAATGTACTCTTCAAGGGAGTTGAAGTTCGGGACCGTCGGAAGGGTTTGAATGGCTTGTGCTTTGATGAATTAGTATTCATCAATGTCTGTGTATGTGCTAGGCCTTGTCCGTGTCTCGCGGTCTAGGAGAGAGTAATAGAGGTGAGGAGATTAATTGAAAATACTTAGGTGCTAGTTAACTATTAATAATAAACGTACGTGTGTAGTTAAAAGACTAAACATCGTAACATTCTTGGTAAGGCACCTAGCTATATCGCGATGTGTGGGCGGTCAGATAAAGTGAATAACTCTGCTGGCCTATAAACGGCTAAATGGCGGGGACTTCACAGAACGTGTACACTATCGGGTCTTAACCCGTGGCTATCGGTGTGATCCACTGATAGGTTGCAAACGATACCTCGTGGTGGGTAGCACCATGCGTTGTGCCCTTGAGTGCCGATGTGACAAAGATAAGTTAAGTTAGAAACGTTTAGTCACGACATGTTGATGAGCATGAAGTGAACCCTAGAATTGAGTCGGTCTCATAAAGATAACTTAATAATAATTAATGAACCTTTCAATTCGTGGTAAGACTTAATTTTACATTAGCTTCTTCTTCTTGCTAAGTACTTTGTACTTACCTCAATTGCATATGTTGTTTTGTGTGCTTTTGGGGTGAGAAGACGAACAGGTTGTCCTTGAGCTCGTTGAGGAGTTCGATGATGTTTTGATGACGTTGGTGCTGATGATGATTTCTTTTACTTTCTTTTAAAGGCTGTACTATAGATTGTTGTAGATTCTTAAATAGCATGTTGTACTTTTATTCCAAGTTTGTAAGACAAGGGTTGTATCTTTATTTTGTAACATCGTACGTTGTAAGCTTTATCTCGTTGTTGTAAGCTTTTCCTTTCTACCCCTAGTCGGTTTGTAGTCTATTCTAGTAGCATTTATGATTTTACCCGAGCCTTTTGGGCTTCCGTTGCTTTAATTTTGATACGACGACGTAGAGGCTGGCGTATAATATTGGAGTTATTTAATGTTATACGCGCCGAGCGTTCTCTTCCGGATAAGGGCTCGGTATCCGGGAGCGGGGCATTACAGTTGGTATCAGAGAAAAAGCGTTCCTTGCTTTTCTAGGCTTCCATCTCTCCATTCCTTAAGATAAGACTTCTTTAGACCACTTAGTAACCATTCCGACTTCCTTGATCTTTCAGAATGGTAGGAACCCGTAGAAGTTTCTTTACTAACCTAAGTTCTGTTCTCAAGATAAGGTATCTTGGATCTTTTAGAACCTTTCTGATCTCTCTTGTTCTTAGTGGTAATTTTCGTAAATCTAATAATCCTTATACCGTGGTTAGTTTTCACTAGAGCCTAGTGAAGAGTCTTCTTTGACGAAGGTTAGTTCGAGTTCTAAGCTCACATCTTTTATGTGATGCCCTCAAGTGTGTCCCTTCTCGGATCCTTGATAGAATCCCTGTCTTCTTTCGACCTTTCAGACTTTTCTCTCTCTATTTTTTTTTCTTGGAGGATTTAAAGTTTTCTTATTGCGACCTTTTGATTTAATCATTTCTTTGATTTTATAATTTGGTGTTATGCAAAACGAGTAAACGATTTTGTGCACGTTTCTTTATGTCTTTTAATATCATTTCTGATGTTTCAAAATTCTGTAAATTTTCAGCCACTTAGAAAATTTCCTTGTTTACAACTTCTATTTTGACATCAACTTAGTTTTCAATATGGATTGTTCATAAATTGTTTAAGAAGGAGGAGTACTCTGTTCAGAAAATTCTGCAGCGGTACTCTTACTTATGAGTCTGTTTTGAATAAGCTAAACACCTTCAAATGACTTGAAATTTTGACATGTTGAAGAAAACTCTCTGCTCTGCAATTTTTGTTTTGGATTCAAGTACAAATTCTTTCTGGTTTGAGTACAATCTGCAACACAATGCAGATTATAATTTTCTGAAATTTTTGACAGCTTGCAGCAGTCGATGAAAATAATTATTTTAACCAACCTATAATTTTCCAAAAAGATTTTGATTTTTGAGCAGCAAGTGTAAAACTCATATACCTGCAACTTCTCTCTTTGTATCATGTTCAATTTCAGTTTGGTTTGTTTTGTGCAAGTCAATCATTTCATGGTTGATATATGTACCTAAACTTTTTTAAACCATTTAAGTACTTGTTAATGAAAGGTTAGACAACATTCTTTCACCTTAGAAGTTTAGGTGTGGGGTTAGAGGTGTTGTGAAGGTTTTGTAGCATAAGACCTTTAACTTAGTTGTTATTCAAAATGAGAAGTTGAGTAGGTAGGTATTAAGTGTTGTTGATTTAATACCCTTCTGTGACGAAAAACAATTATATGGTGACTTTCCAATCCCACGTTTTCTTTGACTTCTTGCTCTTATAAAATCTTTTGGTTTCATACTTGGTTACCCCTAATTTCAAATCTTTCCTCATTCATACTATTCGAAACCCATGTTCTAGCTAAATCATCCATTTGAATTCTTTGGAAACTCAGTAAAAGTTCTCTCATTGTAAAGTTTTGTTTTCCAAGTGTATAAGTTCTCTGATGGGTCCTTTTTTCTTTAATTTCTTCATGAAGATGTTTTTATCATGTCAAGGGCTTGATTTAAGGAAAAAAGTTTCTCATCCTTCGAACTATTTGAACCGGCAACTTCATATCATTCCATGGTATCATGTTTAGCTAATTCGGGACAATACACTTTTGCATCCTAGTGATTACCTTCAATACATCCCCTACAAGAAGTTTTAATGCAAAAAAAAAAAAAAATTTATTTAAAGACTCAACTCTTTCGTTAGGATTTTACACAATTTTGATAACCCGTTGAAAGATCAAACTTCTCAAAATACCCATTTTAATTACATATCTTTTTGTCTTCTAGTAATAATGTGTGAGCAACTATTTCTTACCCAAATGTCATTTAATAGTTCCATAATATTTTTAGAAATATATATATATATATATATATATATATATATATATATATATATATATATATATATATATATATATATATATATATATATATATACATATGCTTAAAAGTCCTGTCGATAAATACTTTCAAATTACTGCATTTTCGCTTCCTTACAAAGTTTGTTTCTAAAGCGAGTAATCAAACCTCTTTTATGTCTCATGCACACTTCTTAAAGTTATGTTTTGATAAAGAATTTTAGCCTGAAACTTATTTGGTTGAGAGTATTCTTTGACCAATTTTTGCTACAAGTGTTAAGCTGTTTGTCTTATTTTAAATTTTTCTTCTCAAATTGGAAGAAATGACTTTCTGATTTTCTTTTTAAACAACAAAGGGTTATCTTCATCCCTTTGAACATTTTCACCCTCGGTGTAAATATTTTGATAATTTCACAATAGACCTTCTTGTGTTAGTCCTTGAACGACACGAAAACATGCATTATTTGAAACTCTTGTGTTTTCTTTACTCAGTCGTCACTTATGATTTATTCACGAATCACTTCTGTGATTTACCTTTATCATTGAAACTTTGGAGAAGATGTTCCCCGTTTTCAAAAAAAAAAAAAGTTATTTTTATGCATACATGTTTGAACAAGATTTGAAACTTCTTACCTTTCGGACCTTTTATGTTGAACTCTTTAATAGCGAAGTAAGAAAATTTATTCTTTTGCATTCAACGATACTAATTACTTCAAGAGAAGGAAAATGTTTTCAATATGGATTTTGTAGAATGACCTTTGGCTGTAATAAATGTCTCTGTCAGAGGACTTTTGTTTTTATTGACTTATCACAAGTACCCTCATATTGGTAAATTTTATAAGTTATCCATTTTGTGTTATTCAAATAAATGTTTTACCATACGCATGTGAACCAAATTCAAACCATCTTTCATTTTGTGTTACGCATCTCAAAATTTTCCCCGTTTTGTTATCTCCTTTAAAAGTTTCAGTTTTCAAAATATTTGTATAACCATTCTTACCTTTCTTCTGGGATTAAGGTGAGAATAAGTTTAAAACTTTGTTTCTAGTATATGTTTTGCTTAAAAATAAATTCTTTCACAACTCCAATCTTCTGTCGGACTAAAAAAAATGTGGTTGCTGATAAACTCACTGTCAAAGTTGTTTTCTTGTCTATAGGAAAGCCTTATAAGTTTGGTAGAAGATGTTTATATAGTTTCCGTTTTGAAGACTAATAAAGATTGAAGTATGTTTGTGGTTTGGGTGTGCTATAGATGGATTAGTGCAGGATCGATAACAAGATGGAGTTAGGGTTCCTTAAGTTAATAGCTAGTTTCTTGAAGGTAAGACGGATGTATAGGTCAAAGCAACCCTCGTATAAGCATGGAAACAGTTGTAAGGGTGACAAAGTGGACGAAGAACCTAGAAGAATACTACATGTTAATTAGTGGATTGACATTTGACTTTTGGGACAAAGTGTTATAGGAGGAGCTCAAGAAGTTAGGTTAGAAGAGTTGAGTATAAGGTAGATGAAATGTGTGTTTAAGATAGAGTGGTTCTTGGGTCTGAAGTACTAGATTAGTTGTGATGGACGCGTTGAAGTCTTCATGACGAAAGTACTAAGGTTCAATTCAATTGGAGATAACGTTTTGTTGGTTTGTTTGAAAGTGAACTAGAAGGTACGCAAGGTGGTATCTAAGATGAGAGTGGTGTTGGTTACGGCAAGTTTCGAGGACGAAACTTCTTTAAGGGGGGAAGAATGTAACATCCCGACTTTTCGGAAAAGGACAAAAGAGTCTTTTAACTAAACTCAGATTTTCGTGTTATTTAATTAAACGATTTAAAGTATATATATATATATATATATATATATATATATATATATATATATATATAAATTGAAACCTATATATTTAAAAGGATTTTGGGGTTAATTGGTAATTAGGAGGTTGTTTTGAGGACTTAAATGGTAATAACTCTTTGGGGAGTTATTTTCTACATTTAAACCTCCCACTAATAAGAAAGGGAGTTATCGGGCAAAGAGTTATACGTTTAAAAAAAAAAGAGAGAGTCTGTGAATGGAGAGCAAAGGAAGAAGGAGAAGACACTTCTTCAAATTCACGGTTCATCTCTACTCCGATTTCAGTTTCGTCTGTAGCAGGAGCATCGTGAGTTTTCGAAGATCGTTTTGATACCAAAATATTCAGGTTTTGTCGAGGTAAGAAAATAACCCTAATCTTAGTTTCTTCACGCTTTGATCGTGTTTGGTTGTAGAAAGTTGTTAGTTTCATAGTTTAGATTGTCTAGCAACCTTTGATCATAATTAATTTAGGTTTAATTGTTGATCAATTAGGTTTGAGTTGGAGTTTCAGAGTGGCTGCTGTTTGCTTTGATTTTTGCTTGCTTTTGCTTTGGATTTAAGGTAAGAGGCTCTTCCTATTGTTTAATTGAGATCTTATGTTGTTAAGGTTGTGTTTTGGGTATAAATTGTGGTGTTTTGATGTTGAAATCATGTTTAAATGTGGTCATGCTTTTGCTTAATGAGATGTGATGTTAAAGTAGAGATTTTCTGCTGTTATGATGATGAGATTGATGTTAAACATGTTTGGTTTGGGTTAGAAATCGAAAAGGGTGAAGAAAAACGTGTTTAGAGAGTTTTGTGCCCTTTGTGTGCGCACATTGACTAGCTGTGTGCGCACATTTTTAAGGCTGAATGTACAGCTTCTGGAGTGTGCGCACATTCCAGGAATGTGCACACACTGGCAGGGCTGAATGTAAATTTTTGCCCAATGTGCACACATTCCCCTAGAATGTGCGCACATTGTCCCTGTTTTTGATAAATAGGTTGTTTTAAGCTATGGTATGAGTCTTAAATGTTGTTGCATGATTTAATAATATTAATTAAACATGAACAAGCCTCGATTAAGCTTCTGATGCGTTTAGTTCCGGCACCGAATGTACTCTTCAAGGGAGTTGAAGTTCGGGACCGTCGGAAGGGTTTGAATGGCTTGTGCTTTGATGAATTAGTATTCATCAATGTCTGTGTATGTGCTAGGCCTTGTCCGTGTCTAATGGTCTAGGAGAGAGTAATAGAGGTGAGGGAGATTAATTGAAAATACTTAGGTGCTAGTTAACAATTAATAATAAACGTACGTGTGTAGTTAAAAGACTAAACATCGTAACATTCTTGGTAAGACACCTAGCTATATCGCGATGTGTGGGCGGTCAGAAAAAGTGAATAACTCTGCTGGCCTATAAACGGCTAAATGGCAGGGGGACTTCGCCGAACGTGTACACTATCGGGTCTTAACCCGTGGCTATCGGTGTGATCCACTGATAGGTTGCAAACGATACCTCGTGGTGGGTAGCACCATGCGTTGTGCCCTTGAGTGCCGATGTGACAAAGATAAGTTAAGTTAGAAACGTTTAGTCACGACATGTTGATGAGCATGAAGTGAACCCTAGAATTGAGTCGGTCTCATAAAGATAACTTAATAATAATTAATGAACCTTTCAATTCGTGGTAAGACTTAATTTTACATTAGCTTCTTCTTCTTGCTAAGTACTTTGTACTTACCTCAATTGCATATGTTGTTTTGTGTGCTTTTGGGGTGAGAAGACGAACATGTTGTCCTTGAGCTCGTTGAGGAGTTCGATGATGTTTTGATGACGTTGGTGCTGATGATGATTTCTTTTACTTTCTTTTAAAGGCTGTACTATAGTATGTTGTAGATTCTTAAATAGCATGTTGTACTTTTATTCCAAGTTTGTAAGACAAGGGTTGTATCTTTATTTTGTAACATCGTACATTGTAAGCTTTATCTCGTTGTTGTAAGCTTTTCCTTTCTACCCCTAGTCGGTTTGTATTCTATTCTAGTAGCATTTATGATTTTACCCGAGCCTTTTGGGCTTCCGTTGCTTTAATTTTGATACGACGACGTAGAGGCTGGCGTATAATATTGGAGTTATTTAATGTTATACGCGCCGAGCGTTCTCTTCCGGATAAGGGCTCGGTATCCGGGAGCGGGGCGTTACACATCCAACATACTATTTGCCTAATTTCCTTCTTAAGACCCCCAATGAAACCTGCTACAAACAACTCATCAGTCAATTCAGGATTTCTGTAGGCTTTTAAAGAACAAAAATCCTCAGATCTTGATTGATAATCATCCACTGTTCCTAACTGAGTAAGCTTGTGGAATTCATACATCATATCATCTAGAGATGTATTACAAAATCTCCTACACAAGTTGTAGGATACACCGATTTCCACACAGCAAACCAGGATTCTGCTCATCCTTACACATACAATTCAGCTAATCCCACCTTGTTTTCTTTTGGTGTCTGGTTTATGAATAAATATCTCACATTTTATCACCTCAATCACGAGCCCCAATACCGTCAAACGGAGGAAAACCAATCCCGGGTGGCCTAATCTCATACGTATCATATTCCGATCTCACCGTATTGTGCCTACTTGTAGAAGGTGTGGGAAGTAATGAGACAAACATATCCATAGGTGGACGTGTCCCAAGTTCCTTTCCTTTGCTCATATTCTGGAGTAAGGTGAACATATTCAAATGAAACTTGAAACAACGAAGGTATCATGAGTAATATCAACTTCTTAGGCCAACCTGCTATAAGAATTCCATGAACACCTAGCGCAGATATTATACTGATTCACTGAATGACTGAATTTATCATACTAGATAGCTTTTTGAATATTAACAGGTGGGTAACTTGACACAGGAGGCTCACTTTCCCAAGTATCAGCATCTTCATCTAGAATGTCGTTCCCTAACAAAATATAGAAAAAAATGCAATTCAAGGAAATGATGGATTGATGATGTCTAGTCTCGCATCTCAGTGAAATTCCTGGAAATTTCTACTCCGAACTTCATGGTTTCGTCGATCTCTGAACCTCATTATCTCATCATATATTAAAATTAATTCGATTGAGCTTTGTGTGAATTTTCAATTGCTTTCGATCGAGACCCTTCAGCCATTGCATAGTCATTGGCTTGGATACCAATTGTTGCAATAACAGATTGACGATGACAGATTATGTCACCTTAACAATCCGGGTCCTAATATGAATCTAATGAAGAATACGCAAGAACCCTAATGCCCAAAAGAAACGTGGTGATGGATTTTTTGTATTGCGGCTGAGTCTAAGACTATATCTTAGATTGTCTACGTATCCTGTTATATTCCAGGAATCAAGCCTTACGTAGTTCCTGGATTGGGGTATTTATAATGACAACACTTGCCTAAACCCTAAGGTTAAGTCTGCTTATGTTATTGTCAAACTTACCCTTTAATGGGCCTTAAACCCTTGCCCAAGCTACCGCTGTTAATGGGCTTGGATAGCTGGTGCGGACTCTGTCCTCGATGTCGACACTTCCGACCTGCGGTGATCGACTCTAGACTCATCATCCTACACTGCTAGCTGGTGTGGACTCTGTCCTTATGGACTTGTCGTCTCACACTGCTCACATGTCGATAGTCGATCGTCGTAGCCTGGCTTCCACTAGATGGCCTTAACCTCGAGCCTGGGCATCGACACGGTTATCTTGGTGTTTTATCCATGATATTGTTTTATGACCAATCGATAGCGACACGTGGAGGGAGTGAAACCCGGTATCGTCATAAGCCCCCCAGACTTGAGAGAGGCGACTCCCGTTGTCCGAGGTCGAGTCTGTCACATGAGTCGTCTTCGAGTCAGGTTTTCTTTTGGGCAGGAGAAAGCCCGCCTTTTCACAACCCTAACCGTCTACAGCCACGTGGCGCGATATCCTGGCTCATAGACGCTTCGTATCCCGCAAAACGCGTCATCGCCTTGATTATCACGATTTCCAGGGGTTATAACTCCCCATTATCCCCTGTCTTTTCAAATCATTTGCGTATTTCTTGCAAGCATATAAAGGAGAGGAGATTGCAGCAGAGTCCACTCGTCACTTTCTTTCCAGAAACTCCAATTTCAAACACCAAGTAAGCTTCTTTCTTTTTCTTAGCGTTCTCCATTTTGTTCTTTAAATTACCCATGTCCCATAGTAGTAGTGCTACTGAATCGGATAGGGGTGGTGAAACGCCAGTTCACAGCCAATCTCCGGCACCTATTACTTCTGGTCATCTTCCCCGGCAGGACTCCGGCGAGTCTACGGCTTCCCCCCCTCATGTGCCCCATCAGCCCAAGAAATTAGTGACTAGGATGGATGGGAAGGGTGCCAAAGGATGCCTCAGTTCGATTTCTTCTGAGGAGGTCACTAGGCTTTGCCACAAGTACAATATCGTCAATCCTCCGTTTGAAGTTCGTCTTCCATCCGGCCTTCATAAATTTGCCGACGAGCCCCCAGAGGGATTCTGCGCCGTCTATGAGAATCAACTTGCAAGTGGGTTGAGATTTCCACTTTGCCCGGCTGTTCTCGCGATCCTCGAACACTACGAGATCAGCATCTCCCAAATCGCCCCGAATGCCGTTAGGACCATGATGGGGTTCATCCTCGCTTGTCGAGTGGCTGGGGTCTGCTTCTCGACACCTCTGTTTCGATACTACTACCAGATCTCTTCCACACCGGACAAGCTGTGGTATACTTTTCAGAGAAGGGCGAACCGACATGAGTTCGTGACCAAAGGGCCTTCTTCTCACGGGGAGTGGAAGCCTCGATTCTTTTTTCTTCGACATGGCCTGGACAACCCTTACATAGGCCAGTGGAGGTCGAGAGGCTCAAAGAAAGACAAGTGGGGGAATACCCCTATTCCAGAGGAAGTTCGAACACTGGGCAGACATAATTTCGAGGTGGTCACTCGAGATTTAAGTCTCCTGTACGATCTGGCCCATCTAGAGGAAGCGGGGCCGATCTCCTACGTCGGCCTTCATCGCCAAGATCACGAGAACCGTAGGAAACTTTCTTATTTGTTTACTTCTGTTGTTTGTCGAGTTTGGCGACTTGTCGTTTGTTGATTATAAACTAACTTTTTCCCTTCATTTTTTGCAGTGGGCAGGTTCACCAAAGCTACCGATCCCACACGCATTCCTGGGTCGGCAGTCGTGGCTGCTCCATCTACCGGGGGTCGGGCTACCTCTGAATTGGCTGTGCCCGAAGTCAGGGCGCCTTCTTCTTCCCGAGAGGGAGGTGCCGCTCCTCCTGAAATAGTTCCTGCTGCAGTCGAGTCGTCTGTCCCTGCTGGATCGACTGAACTACCTCCGGCTACCAGTAGTTTGACAGTTCGTTTTGGCTCTCTTCGAGATGAGGACGAGGAGGAGCTTGTCGATCTGACCCCGGCCGTTGAGGTCGATGTCGAGGAACAAGTGCCATCGACAAAGAAGAGACCAACAGTTATGGAACTGGTAAGGGAACAGCACCGTCAGTCGAAGAAGAAAAAGGTTGCCGAAACCTTTACCGAGCCTGCAGTCGATGTGGATTGGGTCGCCGATGACTATGCTGGTGCAGATGATAAGGCTCTGGGTCATGCCCTACGGAAGTTGAATCGCCTCGTAAGTCGATTATACGGTCTTCTTTTAATTGCTAATTTTTCTCGAGGCCCATGCCTTGTCCATTCCCTGACTTTTCTTTATCTTTTGTAGAGCACCATTATCAACCGAGAAGCTGCCCAACGGCTGGCCAGGACGGGAGAGTCGGCGGATGATCTGCGTAAAGAAAATGGCAAGCTGTTGCAGGATCTCGTTGCCAAGAAGGCCGCCATCTCTGCCATGGATATTCAGTTTGAGACGTTAAAGCGTGAGTCGGTTGCCGAGTGCCAAAAGTTGCAAGATAAGCTGGTGGCGGCTGAGGCAAAACTGATAACTGCCGAGAAGGAGCTGACTCGACTGCGGGGTGAGAGGCACGATCAAGGTATTGAGCTGCTCAAGCTGGCCCAAGATTATGAGAAGGTACAAGGGTGGCACAAGGCTGCATTAAAAGATGCTTCGACGGCTCGGGAAGACAGAGATGCGCTACGAGCTGAGTTGGATCAGGCGCGCGTGCGACTCGAGTCGGCAGCAACTGATGCGATTGCAGAGTATCGAAAATCAGCTAACCTTGACGCTGATCTGGAGGTGATCATGCGCGCCTCGATGATGGGTGGCTATACTCTGGCAGTGGATCAAGTGAAGGCCGTCATCTCGGGATTCGATGTGTCGACCCTCGCAACGCCGATATTTTACAATCGACTCGGAGGAACTATACGATCGGTACATGGAAGAGTTCCAGCAGGGAGAGTCTTTGGCCATCAAGTATGGCCCCTCCACTTCTGCCCCTGCTCCTGATCCTGATCCGACCGCAGTCGATCCGACCCCTGCCATCTCTGAGCCAACTCCGGAGGCCGACCCTTGACCGTTTATCTTCAAAATCTTTCTTTTGTCGATTTATTATTCTGAACTTGGATCTGTGATAACATTTATTTTGACTTTGGATGGTCTTTTCGATCTGGCCTTGTTCTGTAATAACTTTACTTTGAATTTGACACTTTGAATTTGACTTGCTTTTGTAATTTGATTTTTCTTTTCTTTCTTGTTGCTTTGCTTGTCCTCTTGATATGTTGTAGTCTTTTTCCTGTCGAGCCTTTGGCTCTATTCGATACTCGCTATTCGTTGATATCGTGTTGCCCCTCAAGTGTATTATGAACCTTTGGTTCTTACTGCACTTGAGGTCGACTCGCTTGCCTTATCTTTTTGCCACATAGGCTTATTTGGCCTTAGGCTAAGCACTTCGATGTAAACTGTCCCTGGTCTTGGTCTTTTTTCCCACTTAGGCTTTTTCGACTATCGACTGGGACAGGTGGCCCGACTATGCGAACCGTCCTTTGTCCAGGCCTCTTTCGCCTCTTAGGCTCATTCGGCTTTCGACTGGGACATGTGGCCCGACCATGCGAACCGTCCTTTGCTTTAGCCTCGTTCACCACTTTGGCTCGTTCGGCTTTAAGCTTGGACCTGTGGCCCGACCCTGCGAACCGTCTTTGAGCCTTTGCATTTGTTGCCCATAGGCTAACTTTGCTTTTGGCTTTATTGAGATATCCGACCTGCGGATCTCTCTTCTCGTTGACAACTGTTTCGCCTTAACATTTTTTTTTATCACATTGGACTTGTATTGGCTATAAATCCTAACAAACATAGGAAACATCTCGAGAAAGCCGAAGTTTATTAGAATACTCATAAAATTGTCTCATGGACTTATTACAAGACTTAAAACTGAAAGGTAAACAAAAGTTCATCAAAGTAAAGCTTATCTCAAACATAATACTTTCTCAGATTGTTGGCATGCCAATGTCGAGGAACCGTGGTTCCATCTGCTCGCCCAAGTTGATATGACCCTTTGGGGTGAACTTTCAAGATCTGATATGGGCCTTCCCAATTCGGCGCTAACTTTCCGACTGCTTCTTGTCGACTCGCTTCGTTCTTCCTCAGAACTAGATCTCCGACTTTGAAGTATCTATGTCTGACCTTTGAGTTGTATTACTGAGAAATTTTCTGCTTATACCTTGCCATTCTGGCTGAGGCTATCTCTCTGCGCTCCTCGACATTATCTCTTTCTTGTCGGAGTTCGGGATCATTTGTCTCAACATTGTAAGCCAGAACTCGAGGAGAGGGAATTCCGATCTCGGCGGGTATCACCGCTTCGCATCCATACACTAAAGAGAAAGGAGTTTCTCCTGTTGATGAATTAGGAGCTGTCCTATATGACCATAGGATGCTCGGAAGTTGCATTGCCCAATCTCGACCTTCTGCCTCTAGTCTTTTCTTTAACCCAAGCTTGATCTGTCGATTAGTTTGCTCAACTTGACCATTTGCCTGCGGGTGAGCCACTGAAGTGAATCGCTGGTCGATATGGTATTCGCTGCACCATTCTCTAACTTTTCGATCTTCGAACTGGGTACCATTGTCCGAGATCAGAGCCTTCGGAATTCCATACCTGCATAGAATATCGACCCACAGAAATTTTTTGATGGTTGCAGCTCGGATATCGGGCAAAGCCTTAGCTTCTACCCATTTCGTGAAGTAGTCAACTGCAACGACCATGAATTTAAGATTTCCCGGGGCTCGGGGTAGAGGTCCGACAATGTCGACTCCCCACTGATCAAAAGGCCATGCTGACGAAATGACATTCATGTCTTGTGCTTGTTGATGAGAAATATTATCATGAATATGACAAGAGTTGCATTTCTGGACAAGTTTATTCGCATCTCGTTGCATCGACGGCCAAAAATACCCAGCTAACTTGCATTTTCGGGCTAACATTCGGGCCCCACAGTGATTCCCACAGGCTTCTCTGTGAATTTCTTCTAAGAGGTATTCGCCTTCACTTTCCGAAACACATCTCAACCACGGGCTCACAAAAGATTTCCGATAGAGGATGTCGTCGAAGAACGCATATCGAGCCGATTGGAGTCGAATTTTCCTGGCTTGTATCTTATCGGATGGTAGTATTCCGTCTTTGAGGTAAAGAGCGATCGAGTCCATCCACGTGGCCTGCTGAGTGATCGGCTGGGCCTCCATCTCGATGTAACTCCTATCGGTCAATAACTCGACTAGAACCTTCTTACTCGACCTGAAGTTCAATGCAAGCTTTGATAGGGCATCGGCCCTTTTGTTCTGACTTCGAGGAATCTGTTCGAATTGAACTGTCTTGAACTTAGGTATGAGACCCTGGACAACTGCTAAGTAATTCTTCATAGTTTCTTCCTTAGCCTCATACTCCCCTTTCACATGATTTACTACCAATTGCGAATAGCTATACACCAACAAATCCTCGACACCCAGCTTTAGAGCAAGCTTCAGCCCAGTTATCATGGCTTCATACTCGGCCTCGTTGTTCGTTGCTTAAAGTCGAATCGAAGGGCGTATGGGAATTCTTCGCCTTTCGGGCTTACCAGAAGGAGCCCTGCTCCTGCCCCTTCCTTGCTCGATGCCCCATCGACTTGGAGAGTCCATTTCTCTTCTAGACTCTGCTTCTCTTGATCGAGCTGGATGGAGATCCCTTCCGCTAAAAAATCTGCCAAGGCCTGTGCTTTTATCGCGGTTCGAGGGACGAACTCGATGTCGTACTGGGCCATTTCTACCACCCATTTCGCCAGTCGACCGGAGGTGTCGGGCTTCGCTAAAATCTGCTTTAAGGGTTGGTCTGTGACTACCATAATAGGATGAGCTTGAAAATACGGCCTTAACTTTCTCGAGGCATGAACTAGACTTAACGCTAACTTTTCAGCTGGTGAGTAACGGACCTCGGGGCCATGTAATGCCTTGCTGAAAAAGTAGATTGGCACTTGGCCATGCACCCCTTCTTGAACCAGGACCGCACTCACTGCCTCCTCGCACACTGACAAATAAACCAACAACTTTTCCCCTTCTCGCGGGGAAGTGAGTGTAGGTAGCTCTGATAAATATGCTTTCAATTCCTCGAAGGCTGTCTGACATGCATCATCCCAATGGAAAGGACTGGCCTTACGAAGTATTTTGAAGAATGGTAACGCACGCTGTGCGGATCTCGATAGGAATCTGTTGAGAGCAGCCATTCGACCGGTGAGCCTTTGCACTTCCTTTATATTTCGAGGTGCGGGCATATTCTTCAACGTGTCAATTTTGTCCGGGTTCGCTCGAATCCCGTCCTTCGAAATCATGTAGCCCAAGAACTTACCCGACCTGACTCCAAAAGTACATTTCTTCGGGTTCAACCTCATCTGCGCCTCCCTCAATACTTCAAAAACCTCTCGAACATCGACCAAGTACTGACTCATAGACCGACTCTTAATAAGCAGGTCGTCTACGTAAACCTCCATACATCTACCAATTTGTTTTGCAAAGATCTTATTGACTGCCCTCTGGTATGTTGCCCTAGCATTCTTTAATCCGAATGGCATGGTCACATAGCAGAAGGTGCCGAATTCTATGATAAACGCTGTTTTCTCCGCGTCTCGAGGGTCCATCAGAATTTGATGGTATCCTTTATACGCGTCTATAAAACCAAAAACTTCAAAGTCGATAGTCGAGTCTACTAACCTGTCAATTTTAGGCAGTGGATATGAGTCTTTCGGGCACGCTTTGTTCAAGTCTGTGAAGTCCACACACATGCGCCAACTGCCATCGGGCTTCTTGACTAATACCGGATTAGCTAGCCATTCGGGATAGAATACCTCCTTCACTATCTGGGCTGCTAGTAACTTGCCGACCTCCAACTCAATAGCTTCAAGTCGATCTGACGCAAAATTTCTCTTCTTCTGCTTGACTGGCTTCTTAGCCTGGTCAATTTCGAGCCTATGAACCGCAATGTCGGTAGACAACCCCGGCATATCAGTGGCTTTCCAGGCAAAGATGTCCCTGAACTCGATTAACAACTCGATCAATAGCTGTTTTTCCTTTTCTGGGATCCAAATCCCGACTTGCACACACTGTTCGTCCTCTCCCTCCCAGAGTCGGGCGTTTTCAACTGCATCACTAGAGACTCAATTCTTCTCCTCCTCTTCCTCTGGAATCAATTCCTCGACTAAGACTTGTTGAACCGCCATCTTCCCGTTCATGACGACAGAGTTACAACTCTGAGAGACTTCAACTTCTCCTTTTACTTCGTGGGAACCGTTCCTAGTTGGAAACTTCATGCTATTATGAAACGTCGAGATAATAGCCCGCAAGTCGAAGAGCGCAGGTCGCCCTAGAATAACGTTATATGCGGATGGAGCTTTGACCACCACATAACTCAATTCGAGAGTCCTTCCTTTCTCTCCATCTCCTACTGTCGTGAGTAGCTTTATTGATCCCATGGGATGGACTGTTTGCCCAGTGAATCCGAACAGAGGGGATGCTATAGGAGCCAAGTCTTTCTCTTTCAACTTCATCGCTTGAAATGCCGAGTAATATATGATATTCACTGCACTCCCGTTATCGATACAGACTCTCGACACACGGGCTCGGCTAATCACGGCCTCGATAACTAACCCTTCGCTATGACTCCTCGACTTTGGGATATCATCGCGAGGGCCGTATCCGACTTCCGTCGTGAATCTGAGTTGCTTGCGCTCTCTTGAGCTACCAGCTGGCTCTTCTCTGATCTGGTCTTTGCCACTCTCGCCAGGACCGAAGATCATATTAACATAGTTAACTGGTCGATTATCTTCATATCTATCTCGACCAAAGTTTTCTCTGTTGTTTCCATCCCGACCTGAAGATCGGTTCCTCTGAGGTGATCGATCTCTTCGTCTTTGGGCGTCTCGGCCTCGATTCCTATCTTGATCAGAGTTCTTTCACTTATACTCTCCACGCCCCCTAGGCCCATCATACCGAGATCTGTCAACAACTTCGTCTAGCTTCCCTTCCTGAATGCAAGAGTCGATATCTTTTTTCAGGTCGATACAATCCTCTGTCGTATGACCTATATCTTCATGAAAGTCACAGTATTTGCTTGCATTCCTCTTTTCTCGAGGTTTCTTCAACGGTGGCGGTTTCCTCGCCAAGTTCTTTGAGAGCATGATCGATAACACCTCGGCTCGAGATCGATTGAGTGGAATAAAATCTTTATCACGCGTGGGTCCCTTCTTGCTCCCACGGTCTGAGGCAGGTGTTTCGATACGATCCCAGACAGACGGCTTGCTGTCGATGTCCTGTCTCTTGGATTGGTTCCGGTTCGGACCTCGATTGTCCTTTTTGGTATCCATCCAGTCAGATTGGGTGTGCCTTCGCACTGCCTCTTCCCCTTGACAGAATCGATGCACCACGTTAACACATTCGTCCATCGTGTGGGGGACATCTCTGCTCAACTTCACGTATAACTTTGTATTAAGCAGCCCCCCAACGAATGACGTAACCAGAAGTCGGTCATCTGCATCCCTGACCTGCATGGCCTCAAGATTAAACCTCTTCAAATATTCCATTACCGTCTCATCCTTTTGCTGCCTCACATTCATGAGGTGCGTGGCACTTAAATGAAACTTCTTGTTCACTATGAACGCGTCTCGAAACTTCCGAGCCAGCATGGAAAAACTGGATATCGACCCTGGTCGTAGCTTCGTAAACCATTCTCTTGCTCGACCTACGAGTAGCGTCTCGAATGCCCGACATCGCATTGCGTCGGGTGCTCCATCCAATCTCATCTGAGATAGATACCTGTGGAGATGGTCCTCTGGGTCGGTGGTACCATCGTACGGCTCTATCTTCGGTATCTTAAACCCCTTGGGTTTAGGAAAGCTTTCGATCTCCTTAGTGAAGGGAGACTCTAACCATAATGAAACCTGGTTCTTTCCCAGAATAACATTCAACTCCTCTCTGACGCTATCATCATCCATTTTCTGGTGTTTTTGATGGATCTCGTGCCTCTTCCTCTCCACTGAGCTAGAGGACGCACTGACTTCGTCTCCAGGAGCCTGTTTCGGTTTATTTACCGTATTTTTCCGACCGTCCTCTGCCGTGGCGTCTTTCTGGGCGGCGGCCGCCTGTCTTTGTGCTGTGACCGCCTCTGCAATGATTCTAGACATTACCTCCAGGTTCGCCCCTGCTAATTGATCTACAAGTGCTCGATATTCTGGAGCAAGTCCTTGCTTTTCGTGCTGGGGATTCTTGGGTAGGATCCAAGACTGGATCTTTCCCTCCCTGTTTTTGCTGAGGATCTTGCTGGACGAGATCCAAGACTGGATCTTTCTCCCCTTGCGCATCGTGATCGGACGGTTCGTTGATCTGGGAGCCTTGATCGGCAGCTTTAGATGCAGACTTTTTTGGAGGCATCGTGTTCTTGGCGTACTCAATCAATAGAGACCCTCCTTCTAGCGCCAATGACGATGACAGATTATGTCACCTTAACAATCCGGGTCCTAATATGAATCTAATGAAGAATACGTAAGAACCCTAATGCCCAAAAGAAACGTGGTGATGGATTTTTTGTATTGCGGCTGAGTCTAAGACTATATCTTAGATTGCCTACGTATCCTGTTATATTCCAGGAATCAAGCCTTACGTAGTTCCTGGATTGGGGTATTTATAATGACAACACTTGCCTAAACCCTAAGGTTAAGTCGGCTTATGTTATTGTCAAACTTACCCTTTAATGGGCCTTAAACCCTTGCCCAAGCTACCGCTGTTAATGGGCTTGGATAGCTGGTGCGGACTCTGTCCTCGATGTCGACACTTCCGACCTGCGGTGATCGACTCTAGACTCATCATCCTACACTGCTAGCTGGTGTGGACTCTGTCCTTATGGACTTGTCGTCTCACACTGCTCACATGTCGATAGTCGATCTGGCTTCCACTAGATGGCCTTAACCTCGAGCCTGGGCATCGACACGGTTATCTTGGTGTTTTATCCATGATATTGTTTTATGACCAATCGATAGACGATACGTGGAGGGAGTGAAACCCGGTATCGTCACAGATGCAATCACCAATAATTAGGAGAATTGCAGCAGAAAAAGGGGAAAGGGAGGGGGGTGTAGGGGAAGAAGACGGATATAAGAGCAGAATTTAGGGAGGAGAAAATAAGGGAGAAGTTTTATTGATATTTCACATAGTTACATTGCTTTCTTTCTCTTTTAAGCTCTCAATAATGACAATTAAGTGCGCTAAATAACTAACTTCTCCTAACTAACATGAAGTAGATACAACCGATTTACAACCAACATTTCAACACAACTTCCAATTAATAACGGCTAATAACTCAATCTTTGACAGTTTTGTTTGATCATCATTGTTTTAGACCTTAACTGTTAATTAGTTGTTGATATATACTATTACTATAACTGAATTAGTCCTTTTGACCTTGAGGTATTTAGCACTATTTGTTTTGTGGTTCTTATCAAATTTATTAGGCACGTTTTAGATCGATCGATCCAGTGATTTATTTCCTAAGTATGTAAATATGTCCGGGGTTTATTGTCTCTTCTTAATGGTGTACTACATATAACTACACTTGCTAAAATGTTTATGGTTTAAATGGGACTGAAATGTTTGTTAGCACCTTTACTGCAAATGGATGGAGTCTATTGTTGTTTGTTATGTTAATTTTTCACATTGTGCATTTATGGATGGAGTAACCTAGAGTAGACACAGTGACAAAAGATAGGACATATGACGAATGTATCTGTAAGACACCAGGTATTTCATCATCACCTGTGACTGTGAGTTTTATCATCAGGGTTTTTGGCAATAGCCTCTATTATTTGAAGCATTGGGGTAATGCCTGAGCACCCTGTAATCTGGATAGGGCAAGAGAAAAACATAAAATTCTGTAGCACATTTCATATATACTTAATATGAATACTGTTTCATACATACTCATATTAAGAAGGGAATTTGACTAAGAATATTGTTTCAACATTTTGACCCCATTCCCACTTCCCTAAATTCACCGTTTACTTCTTCAACTATATAGTCAGACGACCTCATGTTATTCATTTGTTTAAAACATTACCATTTCTGGGACCTATGGGTGTCAAAAAAAACCCAATTATCAACCTTCAACCTGATGAACAAAACAATCAGATTACAAAATAAGCTTCTATAATGAATTTCTCTATCATTTTTGCATGTCCAACAAAATAAAGCATGCATCGATTGTTTCCCAGTTTTCAGCCTTGTTCATATCGCTGTTAAACGAACAGAGCCTCTCGTGAACAAGCTCGTTACTTTTCGTGATCGTTTGTTCATTTAGCTTAACGAGCCGAGCTCGAACATGACTGTAGGCTCGTTTTCTTAACGAGCCGAGCTCAAGCTTGGTTCGCGAACGTTCGATTATGTTCGCGAACATGTTTGCGAACATGCTTATATAATGTTCGCGAACATGCTTATATAAATACATCAATTTACAGTAACCCTGACTTAAAAGAGGATAATTCATTCATCTAATATATAGTATAGATTTGATTTATATAATATTTAGATATTTTTATAGTACTTTCAGTTGTGTAATATATGTAATTTTAATGTCTAACATATTATTTTTACATTTGCACTTTATGTTTTATATTTTAACGAACCAAACTCGAGCCGAATTCGAGCCAAAGTCGAGCCAAAAGGGAAAAAATATGTCTAACGAGCCGAGCTCGAACATTTCATCTTTTAAACGAGCCGAGCTCGAACAGAATTTTTTGTTCGTTTATCAAACGAACGAGCTCGAACGAGCTCATGAGCTAAACGAGCTCGAGTTCGAACCACCAATACTCGGCTCGGCTCGGCTCGTTAACAGCTCATTCTTTTGAGTTTCAACAACTAAAAATCCATATCCATGAAACCAGTAATCAATCCCAAAAACGACCAAACAGAATTTGCTAAGAGATATCCAATAAAAACTCAAACTTCCATCAAAACTCCACAGCAAACTCATTAATTTAACAGCGGATTACCACATAAAACAAAATACAACTGCGATGATGTTTAATCCACATACAGAGCGACAATTTACACATAAGACATCGGATTTCTATATGGTAAAAAAAAAAATACAATATATACAATAATATATATATATATATATATATATATATATATATATATATATATATATATTTATGTGCCTAATAATCTGAAATTGATTACACCGACATCGTCCTAAAGAACAACGACGACACCGAACAAAGCAATAAATTGTTCACCTACACAGCCAAAACAAAAGAAGGAAGCTAATATGTGAAAAATTAGGGTGAAGGAATCACTTTATACAATTAGGTGGGTATACCAGACTATCTTGTATAGGCACATACCCTAAAAAAATGTTAAATCACATACTTACAAATCCCTAGGATGACTGATTTCTTGGATGATTGATAAATAAAATTTAGATGATGAATAGGCCGAAAGTTTTTTTTGTGGATTTATTTGATTAGAGTGAATTAGCAAGCAACGTGTTCCTTAAAATATTAGTAAAAGTGGATTGATCTGTTTCAAGGAAAAAAAAAAGTAGATAAACCAGTAAAAAAAAAAAAAATGGGCGCAACTTTTTTATGGAAAAAATGGGAGGGATTTTTTTAACAAAAAAAAAAAAAAGAAAGCGGGAAAAAGATGTTACGGACCAAAAAAAAAAAAAAAAGGACTGGTGACCAGAATTTTTTCGTCATTAAGTTTTCAGTCTTTAATTACACAAAATTCTAACCGTCATTAAAACTATTAAAAAAAAAAAAAGTCAATTATTTAAAAGGACTAATTTTCAACTTATTAGGGATAATAGGACACTCCGAAATCTTGTTTAGTTATAAGGACATTCTAATTTTAAGAAGGAAACTTATTTAGTTATAAGGACATTCTAATTTCAAGTGGATAAAAAGGAAGAAGGAAAAAAAAAAAAAAAGAAAGGAAGGGAAAAATAAATAAATAAATAAACCAACTCCACCCAACGTTCACTCAGTTTTTTTTTTTTTTTTAATTCACCATATTTCTAAACGTCATATATTTTGATCTAAAACTCGGATCATCATAATTTTTTCACTAAAATTCATATTTTTTCGTCTTCTTTATTCTAAAATCAAATTTGATATTTTTTCGAATAAATTTCATAAATCAATTTTTTTCTTCATAAAAATCGACGTGGCGTATTGATCACCGTCATACATTGACCATCTACCCTGATGCATTGACCACCGGGATCCATTAACCACCCCGATGCATTTATCACCGCGATTCATTGACTACCATGATGTATTGACCGCCACGATCCATTGACAACCTTGATCAGTGACATCTCATTGTAGCGATTTATGCAATGACGTCTCATTGTAGTGATTTATGCAGTGACATCTTATTGTAGCGATCTATGCAGTGATGTCTTATTGTATCGAATTATGCACTGACGAGTTATTGTAACGATTTATCCAGTGACGTGTTATTGTAACAATTTATGCATACCTTTGGTTGTAAAAATATGCCTTTAAACCAAAAAAAAAAAAAAACAAAAGAAATACAGTTATTTTACAAAGTTATCGAAAATTTAAACCAACACTAATCAAATAAACCAACATCAATCAAATATTTAAAGATAACAAAGAAATAAAGTTACTTTACAAAGTTATCAAATGTGTGTATCAAGTTGTATATGCGGTGACATCAATATCATTGCATCAGTTATCTAATTGTAAATACAGTCATCAATGTCACTGCATAAGTCATCAATGTCACTGCATAAGTCATCAATGTCACCGCATCAGACATCAATGTCACTGCATAAGTCGTCAGTGTCACTGCATCAAACATCAATGTCACTGCATAAGTCATCAATGGCCCTGCATCAGACATCAATGTCACTGCATAAAACCTAACAACTAGATCGGCCAGCTCTGCTCTTGTTTTGCATTTCTCCAAATGTGGAGCTTTTAATATGGATATAAGTACAAGTTTGGTGAAACTACAAAGACTCTTCACTATGACTCTTGTAATGGCCACACGTTGTTTGTGCCCTCCTGATAATTGGATTCATTGTGGAATCCCTCAATTCTTTAACACGATCTTGTTTAGCTTAATGTCCCTGCATCATTCATCAATGTCACTGCATCGGACATCAATGTCCCTACATCAGTCATCAATGTCCCTGCATCAAACATCAAATGTCACTGCATAAGTCATCAATGTCCTTGTACCAGACATCAATGTCACTGCATAAGTCATCTATGTCACTACATAAGTCATCAATGTCCCTGCATCAGACATCAATGTCACTGCATAAGTCATCAATGTCCCTGCATCAGACATCAATGTCACTGCATAAGTCAACAATGTCACTGCATAAGCCCAGACCACCAAGATGATCATAGAGGGCACTCTTGTCAATCTCTTGATGATGGTAACTCTTGCACACATAGTAAAGCACACTCTGCACTAATAGGCCAGCCAGATTAACCAATTAGTTATGTTTGTTAAGTTAAGTTTGGTTTGTTGCTTGCTTATGAGTAGAATAATCTAAGAGTTCAGTTTGGTTTGTTGCTATTGGATGGTTGTGTTATTAGAATAATGGAAGAGTCTTATGTATTGGTTTGCTATGTTTAGTTCTGAGTTTGTATCACCTTTTAACTATGAATGGAGGTATTTGAATGCTGTGTTAATTAATATATTCTCCTTAATTTTGGAAACCAACCTGCACTTGAGTATTTTGCCATTGAATCTTATCTTTCTTAATCAAATTTATATACCTTAATTCTCATTGCTAAAAAAAAACTAATTCTTAAGAGTTATGATTAAGATCTATATATAATATTTACGAGGGCAAAGTAATCGATTACCCATTTTATCATTCATGGGTCAGAGGTTCATTTGATATAAATCAAAATGCTGCTGGTAAAACCCTCATAATTCATTTGAAATTGCAAAAATACCCAAGTCCATAAGCATATTTGGAGAAGAAGAGTGGCTGGTGGGAGATCAATTGAGGCTCAACAGCTTTCCTGTGAAAGGAATTGTCCTGCTCCTTATTCATGAAGTAATTTGAAATGCGTATATTTATTATATATGATATGTTTTTGCTTATTTAAGTACCGATCGACTTTGATGATTCATTCCTCTTACTGTGTCTCTATTTTATTGTTTATCATGTTATTTTTAGTGTCTGTGTTAGTATTTTTTTGGTGATGTTCTGCTTTCTATGCAATTTTACCGATAATTTTTTTGTATCTCTACCAGAATTTGATTCTACGGACACTTTCCAGTTTCCCCTGTTTATTGTTTTTAGGAAAAGAAAAAAATTAGATCGTCCTTATAACTAAATAAGATTTTGGAGTGTCCTAAATGAGCATTAAGTCTCTAACGACGGCCTTATAACTAATAATCACAAAAAAAATACCTTCAGTGACCATAATAACATCCTTTCACCAAATTTTTGTCCATATTTCTCCATATTTTTGTAGTGTAACCCAAACAAAACACGTTTATCAACAAATTACTCAGAAAAACAGTAGTAGAACTCAACTCAAATATACCAAAAATATATATCTCATTAATTACAACTTAGCATGGATTCTATCACCAAAAAACACCAAAACTCACAGGAACTCAACCTATCATTATAAAACTATAATTACTCATTAGGAAGAGTCTCTTACCTTAATTGCCAGAAAAACCCATCCAAAACCTTCAAGATACTGCTGATCATCTAAGCCTTCAACTCGAAACCTAATTGATCAACAGGTAAACCTAAGAATCCTATCTTTCTTGAAAATCCCGAATTGAAAAGGTGTGTAAAACTGAATATTACCTGAATTAAATGCTGTGAACCTATTTTTAGAATGATCTACGCTCCAAGACGATCGTTTTGACTACTCATGGCTGAAAAACAGAGCTACGGATTAAAAGATACGAATTTTTGAAGAACAAACTCGACGATTACGAAAAACTAAGGCTAAACTGGAAACTTACGGAATAAGGATATTTTATTTTCCAAAGTCGCGTCTCGTCGCTGTGATCAATTTTCCCTCCTGCGGCATCTTGAACAGATGAATGGATTGACCGCACGGTTGAAGATTATGTTCTCCCTTTTTTTTCGCGTTCTTCTGCGTCTGTTTCTTTCACTGTCGCCGTTCTCTTTTTTTCTTATCAGAAATTGAGTATCAAAATTATGAGAAGGCTTTGGGAATTATTTCCTTTTATAGTTATCAATCAATTCCATTAATTAAATAACTAAATCCCTTTTTTAAATAATTAAATCCTTTTTTCCTTAAATAAATTTCCCACATTAATTAAATCCTTTTTAATTAAATAAAAATAGGCTAAATAATAACTAGGTCGTAGACAATATACCCAATTACTATTTTACACTTTTATGAAAATTCGGGATGTTACAAGTGCGCATTGGTTATCATGAAACTCATCCAATCAGACGTTGTCACGTCGTCAATCATGTTTAATACACATTAATCACTCCTTGTAACTGTAATCTCCAAATCCCTATAAATAACGGCATTGTACCCCGAAACGTACAACTCATTAATACAAAACGCAAACAGCCTCTATCAATTTGTCGACAGTCGAGCTCGCCCCTTTACAGTTTTATTGTCTTCATATCATCTTCATATATTTTTTTAGCAGCACCGCACATCACCGGAAATAGCACACACTTCCGTCAGATATCAACCCCAAAATACGTCCACATTCGTTTGTGATACGTCCGACCGTATCAAGAATAAAATGAAATAAAAAAGAAAAACAAATTGAAATATATGTGTTTAGGAGAGTGAATGCAGCGTCGAGAAATTTCGACAATGTGCAGGATGTATGTCAGATATTTGAAGATTATATTATATTATTTTAATCAGCCGATAAGCCTTGGACGCGAGTTGTATCGATAAACGCTACACATGGCACTCGGATTAAAGGGTCCAATTAAAGGGTCCGTGTTTTCAAGATTTATTATTATCAAATATATATATATTATGGGCCTCACCACGAGGAATATAAAGTTTCAAAGATTAGACCCATAGAATGCGGGGGAAACGACATGTGGAATCATTAACAGGTAAAGATGTAAGTGGACCCCACAGATAGCATAAAAAGATGTAAGTGGACCCCACTGCTAGCTCACTTGGGCGTTGAGATAAAGTTTGCAAAATGACGTTGCATGTGGCCTTTAGACTTTCTGCGGATCCGGGTCGGACAAAATCTGGTTCATTGGACCCGACAAAGGTAGATGAAAAAGTATGTTTGATATAATGGATTGAATTTAGACTCATGGTAAAAAAAATTAGACTCATGGTAAAAGCCATCGTAATTTCTAGTATCATCAAGGGTCAAAATCTTTATTCTTTTTACGGAATACAGTAAAAAAATCTTTAATTGTTTGATATTGAAAAAAAATGATGTTGTTTGATTCGTGAGCATCAAAAACCGTGTCATAAAAAGATTCTAATGCAAGCGGATATAGAGGCGTTAAGCTACCACCTTTATTTAAGCTCGTGTAAATCGAAATTTGAAACCAAACACAACAGAATATATGAGAGCAGTAACAGATCTAGGAATAATATTCAGCGGATGTACATATATATATTTTTAAATAAATTATTTTTACAGCGGGCGCATTAATTTTTTTCTTCCTTTGTTAACATAGAGGATAGCATTCTTGCTTGTATTTTCGTAAAAAGAAAGTTCGTCTCTTGTAAGTCTTTAGCAATGGGGCCAGGGACGGACCCAACATATAGAGGGGGTGCCCGGGTTCCACTGAGATCCGAAAATCGACAAGTTTTTATAGGTAAAAAATTTAGAAACACTATTGATTCCCTCACTCGCCTTTCGAATTTGTTCCGGTGCCCCCATTGAGATTTTTTTCTGAGTCCGTAACTGAATGGGGCGCCTGACTGCAGAGGGGGGCATTCATATACTACGATGGGTTCATAGATCCTAGAAAGAAAAAAAATAGATAATATAACACCTGAAAAAATTGTGCACAAGTAAACTTAGGATAAAAATTATGCACTGAGAGAATTATTTTTTCCGAGTCCGTCACTGTTGACCACCTTATTATGTATGGTTTTTTTTTTTTTTTTTTTCCTCCATTAAAAGAAAAGATGAATGCTTAAGTAACCGATTATTCCACCATGTGTTGATAAAAGTTTGTATAATTATAATTAATTAGTGGGGAATATAAATTGTGCTGGAGGGTGAGGGGTGTGGAATTTAATACCCTCTTTAGAGAATTCTCCTTTTTCTTTTTTTGTGAGAAAAACAAATATATTTCTGCAATGTCAAACGCACATGAAGCAACCTTAAGAAGATGCTCAGATATATATATATATATATATATATATATATATATATATATTATATATATATATCGGATGTACATCAATGAGTGGGGCTGTGGGCCGTGGCAGTCGCCCCTTTCGATTGGAAAAATACCTTAGTGTATATAAGATGATTTTTATTCGCCCTTTTTAAAATTTATCTTCATCCTATATTCGTCTTGTCAAATAATATTATCGAATAAAACAACTTATTGGTAATCCATACCAAAATGATACACAGCAAGCCGTATTACCGTAATATATTATTACTGTCAAATCACGGTTAAATAAATTAGAACGATTTCCTTTTTATCTTTATTATTCAAATAAAATATACTTATAGGAGTGTAAAATAAAAAATAAAAAACTATTCTATCGTCCCCTTGGCCTGGACCTACGTCCGCCCTTGTATGTATATACAGGGGGCGGCGGCAATAAAGCCATAATGGGTCAACTGGCCCCTATAAAAAAAAAAATTGTATGTATTTTTTATCATTATTTAATTTTTTTTTTTTTATATATATTAATATCTACTAAGTACTCCCCTCAAAAAAAAAAAAAAAAAAATCTACTAAGTACTAACTGACTCGTTAAATTTTGTAAATATTGATCTTTGACCCGTAATTATAATTGGATTTTTTAAATTAATGTTTATAAATTTATAGTATGATGAGCCGTTTTCGATCTCTGACCCGTGTCTCAGAATTTTTGAAGCCGATGTGCATACATAATCTGGATATGTAACAGTAAGAAAAAGTTGAAGATGTGAAACAAATTAAAGTCGTAAGCTGCATCCCTTTTTTCCTCTACAAGTCGAGGTCCGAAAACATAAAAGAAAATAAAAATAAAAATATACGTCTTACTATATTTCGTCTGTATAAAAATACGTAAAATAACTTGAACACTTATTTATATGATAAAACATAAAACTAAACAAACCAGAAACAACCCATCCATTTGTAGGTGAAATTTTAAAATACAACCGTTGTAGGAAGGATTTATCAAGTGATATACATTACAACCACTCATTTCTAACCTCACACACGATAAAAATGTATTATGTGAAAGAGAGTAAAAATGAGAGGCTCTAATATATGTCACTTGTAATAGAAGATAAATTTGGAAGAGATTGGATAATGCCAAAATATAGAATTGTTATATTATAGATAAATATTTGATTATTGTTAGGATTCAAATAGATTGCAATCTTTAGAATATTTTATCCTTTGAATTCTGTTATGATTTCTCTAGATTTCTTCAACTCATCTCCTATATAAAGGAGATCAATGTATTATATTCAATCAATCAAATAAACACAAGTTCAGCCTTTTTTATATTACGTATTCTGTTTTTCTTTATGGTATCAGAGACATGGACGGGGTTCGAGTGCCTTAACAATGGTGAACCCTCGTCCGGTCTTCTTCCGTTTTCAGCCAAGTATCTTTCGTCCATTCAACTATCTGCAATAGTCCTTCCAAACCATCCTCTATTGGAAAAAAAAACAAAAAAAAAAAAACAAAAAAACAAAACCGCAGCTCCTTCCGTTTCTGCAAACCACCCACAGCAAAAACCATTCCGTTTGCTTTATATTTGAAGTTTCCAATTGCTTTTGTTCGAAGTTCAAACACCTTTCCGATGCAGCAATTTTTTTTTCCATTTATTCACCTTTAAACCAAACCACCAGATTAGCAAAAATAAAAATAAAAAAAAATCTATTCGATGCTTCTGGCCGGCCATTTGCATCATATTAATCCACAACTGGTGCCACCGGGAAAAAAAAAAAAATTTTTGAAAAGGGAATGCTTCCAGTTTCATTTAGTTTTATATAAAGTTAATATTATTTTTAAATAAATACTTTACATATAGTATGGTGTGCCGGAGAAATTGGCTGATTTTATTTTCAGCATCAAAAAAAAAAAAAAAAAAAAAAAAAAGAAGGAAAAAAGCTGCCGGAGAAATTGGCTGATGATATCTTCAGGATCAAAAAAAAAGAAATCTTCAATAAAACATCTATTCTATCTCTTCATTTTGTTTTTAGATGCAGGTGTAAGATAGACCCAATCCGAACAACGAGATATGTGCGCCGATGAAATCAAACTACACACTAATGGACTCCGGAAAAGCCGAACAAGACGTGCGCCGGAGTGGAGATGCCCTCCAACAAAAAAAATCACAACTATGGACCTCGGAAAGATCATCTGAGGTGGAGATGCCCTCCAAAAATACAACAACTATGGACTCCGGAAAAATCACCGGAGTGGAGATGCCCTCCAAAAATCACAACTATGGACTCCGAAAGAACCGTCGGAGTGGAGATGTCCTCCAAAATACCACAACTATGGACTCCGGAAAAAGCACCGGAGTGGAGATGCCCTCCAAATCATGCCAAGACAAACTCGGCCTCCAAACCCGACCTCGTTTGAGGGAGGGTGATAGAAGACAAAATTGAAGAGATATGGATGAATGTCAAATAAAGATAAAATTGTTATAGATAAATTCTTTTTTAAATAAAAGATTTATGATTTGTTTTTAAATTCATATTAGATTTTGATAGGAGTTTATCTCTATTTTATTATTGTTTGAATAATCATTTTCTCTCCTATATAAAAGGAGTATCAGTTTAACATTTTGATCAATCAATAAAAAACACCACTCCAGTTTAGTTTACGTTTCCGCACGCATTCTGATTTTCTAAAGAAAAACAGAATACGTAATATAAAAAAGGCTGAACTTGTGTTTATTTGATTGATTGAATATAATACATTGATCTCCTTTATATAGGAGATGAGTTGAAGAAATCTAGAGAAATCATAACAGAATTCAAAGGATAAAATATTCTAAAGATTGCAATCTATTTGAATCCTAACAATAATCAAATATTTATCTATAATATAACAATTCTATATTTTGGCATTATCCAATCTCTTCCAAATTTATCTTCTATTACCCTCCCTCAAACGAGGCCGGGTTTGGAGGCTGAGTTTGTTTGAGGCTGAGTTTGTTTGATGATAGTTTGGAGGGCATCTCCACTCCGACTGTTCTTTCGGAGTCCATTAGTTGTTGTGTTTTGGTGGGCATCTCCACCCCAGTTGTTCTTTCGGAGTCCATTAGTTGTTGTGTTTTGGAGGGCATCTCCACTCCGGTATTTCTTCCGAAGTCCATAGTAATTCGTAGATTTGACTTCCTAGACGCACGTATTTCCGGCTCTTCCAAAAGTCATATTAAACTTGATTTTTTGTTTGATGACGACATCGGCCTCCGATTGCGATTTGGACACATTATTCTCCTTTTTCTCGATCACGGCTGGAAAACAATAACTTTAAATATAGACATTGAATGAATGCCAAAAATAAATAGTGGGTGTTATATGTAAGAATATTTATTTATTGAATAAAAAAAAAGAAAAAGAAGTAATTAGAAGAAAAAAAAAATTGGACGATGGATGAAATTCCATATTTTTTTTATTTTATTTTTTTTTTTTTTTGGAATAGATTGATGGAATCTGGGAAATTAATCCTTGTTTATGTGAAAAACAGAGGGTTTTTTTTTTTTTTTTTGGTGTTGTTGTGTGTGGATTGACTGGGAAAAACAATTTTTTTTTTTTTTGTAGGTGTGTTTTTGTTTTTAATGAAACATGGCTGGGGATGAAGAAAAGATTGGAGGAAATACTGAGGAATTTGATAGTAATTAATGGCTTCTGTTTTATTCGGCAAAACAGCAAAAAATAACACCACTAGAGGCAAAAGTAATATGAGTATTCCTGGGACGATAAAAAAAAAAACAAAATTGATGGAATGGAGAAACAAAAAAAGAAATGGGACAGTGTGACTAATTAAAAGAAATAGTTTGTTCAAAAAAGAAATAGGATCGTGCAGGAAGAACAACAAAATGCAGATTTTTTATTTTATTTTTTAGTTTAAGCAACAACGGAAAGAAGATCGGGCGAGGGTTCGCCATTGTTAAGGCATCTGAACCCCCGCCTCTGTCTCTGATACCATAAAGAAAATCAGAATGCGTGCGGAAACGTAAACTAAACTGGAGTGGTGTTTTTTATTGATTGATCAAAATGTTAAACTGATACTCCTTTATATAGGAGAGAAAATGATTATTCAAACAATAATAAAATAGAGATAAACTCCTATCAAAATCTAATATGAATTTAAAAACAAATCATAAATCTTTTATTTAAAAAAGAATTTATCTATAACAATTTTATCTTTATTTGACATTCATCCATATCTCTTCAATTTTGTCTTCTATCAACTTGATATAACCTTCCTACAACCGTTGCACCATAAAATCGATCTCTCTCATTTGTAGTGAAAAACCCTTAGGTACAACTAGACATCTTAGCATCATCTATGCTTCCAATGATATATATATATATAAACTCCCCAATGACATTATCACTTCAACTTCTAGTTGTCAAGATTCTCTTATTACTTGCAGTTGTAGTAGTTATATTAGTTATTAGTCAACTATTAAGATGCTTAATATGCTTAGCACTTGATCATTTATCACTATTTTTTTTTTCGGAAACGAAAGGATAACACTACACACACGCCCCAAGTGGGGTTCGAACTTCGAACCCTGGACTCCCCACTGAGAGCCAGGTTAGACCCTAGTGGATACTCATGTATACAAATGATAATAATGATAAAGTTAGTCTCGAAATTCTACTCCATATCTAAACCCTCGTTATTTCACCACACTTTTTTTTTAACCACACATTTATTTATGTAAATGAATAATAAAGAAATAAAAACACTTACAATCACAAAATGACGTGCGTGTAGATACTGTGTAGAGTTTTGAAATTAAATGTATCATTATCTTATCAGTAATTTTATGGTAGTTTTGGTATATCATGTCAGCATTGACTTAGTCAGTTAAAATACTGAAAGAACCGTCCCCAAGACATGACTTAGTGTTAAAGGGTTTGAGTGCTTTAAAATGACAGCAGGACCTTAAACTGGAGCTAGTGTGGAGGTTCGAACCCCGTAAAAAGGGAACTTATTTCAGGTCTTTGGTATAATAGCAAACTAATGACTTTGATTCACTAGGCCATCTGATTAACACCTTCATTTATCCCATGGGACAGGGGAAGTGGGAACCATCATGGTTAGGTTTTAACCATAAAAAAAAGGTGAAAATAGGCAAAAAAAAATTTGCACAAGGGGCGGGGGGAGAGGGGTCAACAATACCCTCACGAAATCCTATTGCTTATGATACATTATTTCATACTTGTGGTCGGACAATCAAAAAACTTATATTATCTTATATACAACCGAGGAATGCTACTGATACAAATCATTCAGCCACAACGAATAACACAATAATATTATTTTACATAATAGATTATCATTGCCTTACATCATAATAACTTGGTCCTATATGTGATGAACTAATGATTAATAATGTAAAATTACATGTATCACTCATTTTGACTGAGTGGCTGAGCCACCAACAGTACTCTATACCAGGGGCGGCGACAATAGATAGCATATGGGTCAACTGACCCCTATAATATAAAAAAAATATATTATATGTATTTTTTACCATCTAATTTTTTAAAATATTAACCCTTGACTCATAATCATATTTAGATTTATTAAATTTATGCTTATAAATTTATAATACAATGTGTCGCTCGTGCTCCGCGACCAGTGTTACAGAATTCCGGGAGCCGCACCTGCCGCAAAGAGAGAGAAAGGCCATTTGCTCTTCAACCTTATACTAATCACCCATCATTCAACGAGCTATTTATCTTTAAGATCTTACCCTAAATCTCAATCCAACCCATAGATTTTCCGTCATCACCCACCCCCCCCCCCCACAAAAAAAAGACTCTAAAACCCTCAAAACTATAAAATTATGAGTTCATTGCCTTCATAAGTTAAAAAGAAACTGGGATTTTGTAATTGGGTGACACCCAAAATCCACTTCTTTAAGTTTCTCTCCACTTTTTCTTCATCTTTCTTTATCTTCAAAGATTTTGAGTGATTAGATTCATTAAACAAAGATCAAAAATACCCTTTTGAAAACAATTAAAAAACCCATCATAAAGTTTCCATCTTTTTCTCATTTGCCTTTTTTTTCTTTTTTTTTTCCTCCATCTTTTTGAATCATTACAAACTTTTTTTGAGGAAGAATCATTACAATCTCTACTTGTACTTCCTTTAAGCCCACATTTTGCTTCCTTAATTAGTTTTTTTAAACAAAAAAATTATGGATCCAACTTCACTTCCACCTCCTTTCAACTCAAGAGATTTCAATCTTCATCATCAACAACACCAATTTCATAATAATTCAGAAGATGAAAATAGTGGAACGAGCGGTATCAAGCGCGATCGTGAAGATACCGACGGAGGTGGAGGAGGATCTGGTGGAGGAGGCGGAGGAGGAGAAGGAGGAGAAAGCGGTCGAAGGGCACGTGGAAGGCCAGCTGGATCTAAGAACAAACCGAAGCCACCGATTATAATAACGCGCGATAGCGCGAATGCGTTACGTACACATGTCATGGAGATAGCGGACGGATGCGACGTTATGGAAAGCGTCACGAGTTTCGCCCGAAGGCGTCAGAGAGGGGTGTGTATCCTAAGTGGTACAGGTAATGTTACTAATGTAACCCTAAGACAACCTTCTTCACCTGCTGGTCAAGTTGTGACATTACATGGTAGGTTTGAGATTTTGTCTTTATCCGGTTCGTTCCTCCCGCCACCTGCCCCGCCAACCGCGTCGTGTTTGACTATTTATCTTGCTGGCGGTCAGGGACAGGTGGTGGGAGGTGGGGTCGTGGGACCCTTACTGGCCTCTGGGCCGGTTGTTATCATGGCCGCGTCGTTTAGTAACGCGGCTTACGAGAGGCTTCCGTTGGATGAGGAGGACAATTCGCAAGGAATGCAAGGGGGCCCACTTGGATCTCCGGGGGCCATCGGAGGAGGAGGAGGGCAGCCAATGCCGCCACAATTACTCGGAGACGGTGCATTGTTTCATAACATGCCACCGGATTTGTTGAATTCCATTCAAATGCCTAACGAACCATACTGGGCTACAGGTCGACCTCCTTTTTAAGAAAATACCGGTAAGAATATCAGCAAACGAGCGTTTTCCGGATGGATTCATGATACTTAATTATCCTGATTTAGTTTCTTACTTTTTGCTTGTGATAAAAAAATTTGTACCCATTTGACTTCTTTGAAATTAAGTAGATGGATTTCTGGTTATTTTGAGTTTTTTAAGCTTTGACATATGTTTGTTTATCATGTTTTTTTTTTTTTTTTTTTTTTTTTTTTTGAGTCTGATATGTAATGTTGTGCTTGTTGAATTAAATGTCTAAAAAATATTTAAATTGCTGGTTTTGTGAAGAAGTTAAAATGAGTGGGACTAAATGAATAAGAACTAAAATATTTTATATATGCAGTGATTATATAATTAAAGGGATTTCTCATTTCATGTGCATCCATCAGTCTTAGTGAAGAAAAATATCTTATAAAACTGCAATTGATGGTTATTACTATTGTATTTTATATCTGTCCCAAAATACAAGTCTATTAGACGTTTTCACAATTATTAGGAAATAGCAGATAGATGTCATAAATTTTCAACAAAAAGGGGTAAAATAATATTTGATTTTCGTTAATGTCATACTTGTTAATTATTGAAAAATGGTTAGAACGATACTAGTAAATTAAAAGTAAGATTAAGGAAATTGCGATAAATACTTTATGGATATATTCTAAAAAAAATTACATTATGGGATAAAATAAAAAGTCAAAAAAACTTATATTATGAAACAAAGATAGTCCTACTGAAAAGAAATGGCATAAGTGTATATTAATCACGTCTTCTCTTTAAAGAAAATGGCATAAGTGTATATTAATCACGTCTTCCGTAATTAATGAATGTATTATCGTTGTTTTTGATTGTTTTTATTTCTGATTATGGAAGCCATAGGAGCCTATATATGAAGTTCTCACTTTGTTCCTTATTAACTGATACAATTTGTTCATTTATTTTTTAGGGTTTAAGTTCTATGATTATGATGTCATAGGAGTCTATTAAGTACTATCTCCGTCCCAAAATATAAGTCTGTTAATCTTTTTAAATTTGTTTCATAATATAAGTCCATCTAAAATAACAATGGAGTATTTATTACGTTTTTCTTCTTTACCTAATAGGCATTTAGGACACTATTAAATTTTAATTGATAAAAAGGACAAAGACTTTGAAACCTTACCAAATTACCCCAAATTACCAATGAAAATCCTTATAAGAAGGGTAAAAATGTAAATTAATGGCATTTATATTTTACACGGTGGGCCCTTGTGTGTTTTATTAGGACCATAATAAAATTTCTGCCTACTAAATTAGTCTATTAAAAACTAATTAGTTCTTATTACCAAATAATTTGTTAGTCCGTCATTTAACGTCCTATTAAGTTGATAAGTCTCATTTATTATATAATCAATCAATTTTCATTATTTTGCATTAATTAATAACAGTCAAATGTTATTTAGACTTTTTCCATTAAAATTAATGACATATAACTCATTTAACTAACATTCTTAATCTATATGAAAAATTCCAAATGGACTTATATTTTGGGACGGAGGTAGTACTCTTTGTTCCTTATTAACTGATACAATTTGTTTATTTTATATCTCATGTTGTTTCATTTACAAATTTGTTTATTCCATTTACAAATTAAAGCAAAAACAAAAACAAAAAAAAAAAAAAAAACAAATTAAAGCAAAACCAATAAAAATTCAACTTCCACCAATGAGCCTCTACCGGTAAAAACTTTCCATCAATGTATCCCTTCGAAAGTGCTGACTTGGTGGTTCAAAACTTGCACATGGACCATCCTAAAATTAATGCTAGGTGAGATATTAAGAACAATTTTACATTAATTATATTAAAGGACATTTTATTCACTTCATAGTTAAAGTAAAAACAATAAATCATCCACTTCCATAATATGTAGTCCCTCCGTTGCTAGATAACCGATTGAGTCGGCAAAAACAAGTAGATTAAGCAGGTGAGTTAATACTTTAACTTTAACATCAAAACGACTAGAAAATCCATTGACTATGATTAATGCAACGTTCTTTTTATTCTCTCACTCTCTAATAAACAAGGATAGATGTAGGAAAATATAATAAATAATACTTTGAAAATCGAACTCAATCAAATACTACCTCCGTTCCGAAATAACCGAGACAGTTGCCAAAAACACGTTTATTAAGAATGTGATTTAATTCTATGACTTTAAGAATAAAATGACTAAAAAAATCTCTATGATATAATTAATGCAGTCTAATTTTTAACTTCTTACCTAGTACTCCCTCCGTCCCATAATATAAGACCTTTTGATTATTTCACACAGTTTAAGACACTTAATAAATGAGTGATTTTTTAATATTTCAATGTAAAATATTGTATTGTTTTCTGGGACTGACTAATAATATTGCATTGTTTAGTGTGAAAGTGAAGACAATGCATTTAATATTGTATTGTAGTGTGAGAATGACTTATATTTTGGGACACCACAAAAAAGTTAAAAAGACGTATATTGCGGGACGGAGGGAATATTAAATAAGGGTAAAGTATGAAAATTAGCAAAAAATACTGTATTGGAAAATGTTTTGACACAGCTATTTTGAAACAAAACTTTTTGACAATTGCCTCATTTATTTCGAAACGAATGGAGTAAAATGGATTTTTTTTTTTACAACTCTCGGTTAAATAAGGAACGGAGGAGGAGGGAGTAGTACCAATAACATGATGATGAAAAAGAATCTTCATTTATGTCATTGAAGGTTTCAAAGGCAGTGTGGAATTAAATTTCCAAGAGCATCACACATTATTTGCAATTTCCAAAAAAAAAAAGTTTATTATTCTAAAGTTTTTAGGGTTGTCCAATGTAGCACTAGTGGTATGAAATTAAGAGATTTATCTGTCTGTCTTACACGTGCATTGTTTCGATCGAGGCCATTTTCTAGGAGAAATTTTCATACATAATTTACGCTGTAAATTAAAACTTAAGTCTTTTACTAGTACTATGTTTCAAAGTGTTTGTTTTATACTCTTTTCGTTTCTTATTAATCGATTGAATTATCAAAAAAAAATGTTTATTTTTTATCATCTGATATGATGTTGTTTCGTTTCCGAAATACTTTATCCTTTTCAAAATAATTGATACAATTGCTAAAAATAAAGGACGTGAGTTAATGTTTTAATTTGAATGTCATAACAACTAAATAATAAACCCTTATTCTACAATTAACTCAATGTTCTATTTAATTTCTCATTGTTTAATAAATAAGGGTAGATGTAAGAAAAACACAATAAATGTTTCATTGGAAATGTAACTATTTTAAACAATTTTTTTTGACAACTACTATCCCCGTCCCACAAAAAGTGTCCAATTTTTGTTGGACACGGAGATTAAGAAAATAATTAATGTGTTGTATTTTAAGAATGAATAGACAAATATACCCTTAACTAATCATAAATGCTTGTTTTGGATATGAAAGGATTATGGAAAATTAAATGTTAAAATAGGGGTATGATTGGAAAAAATGTATTTAATGATGTATTGAAAATTTAAATGGACACTTTTTATGCGACAATTCATTTTTCCTTTATGGACACTTTTTGTGGGACGGAGGTAGTATCTCGTTTATTTCGGAACGGAGAGAGTAGCATTTATTAATTTATTCTCACTCTATCCTTATTTATTACTTCCTCTGTTCCAAATTATTTGAGCCAGTTATCAAAATCATGAATATTAATAAAATAAGTTAATGCAATGACTTTAAAATGAAATGACTAAAAGTCATTTGATATAATTAATGTGGCATTTTTTATCTATCTTACTGCAATAAATAAGGGTAAAGCAAGGAAAAGTACCATTAATGTTGCATTGGAAATATAGCAGCCTCAGATAAAATGGAAGAAAATTTTTTGACAACTGCCTCAGATAAATTGGAACGGAGGAATTACTCTCTATGTTCATAATTATCACAGACAGTTACCAAATAAACGGTTATTAAGAAAGTACTTTAATGGATAAACCCTAAACATAAGGGTTCCTACTCTCATGTCTCATGAGATGAGTGAAGATGTTAATTAGGTAATCTAGTTGTTCAGAGTCATGGACTTGCTATTATACCAAAGAACATAAAGAAGTCTCCCTTTACGAGGATCAAACCTCAGCACTCCAGCTTACCACTAGGCAGTGGCAGACCTACATACAACCAAGTGGGGCAAATGTCCTCATTGATCTGTACTATGAATACAGTTTACCTCCCTTAATTTTTTTATTTGTCTTTAAAAATTTTACTGTCCTCTCTTACCCGAGATCCTGCGTCCACACCTGCCACTAGATCATGTCCTGATAACTAAGAAAGTAGTTAAATGTTATTTTTTAGGTGTTATGTCTGCGTATGAGACAGTTTAGGACTGTTATGTTTCTCTAATAATCTCTTACATGTGTGTGAGTGCTCCTATCTCTTTAATAAGACATTGTCTTGGGACATAACTAATAGAAGATAAAATCAAGATATATTTGATATTCAAAGAAGAGATAAAGATGCTATGTTAAAGAGATAAATATGATAAATCTAGATATGAATCTTTTGAATGCATATGAGGGAATAATGAGACACAATATATATATATTTTTCAAACAGAAGAACGAAACGGGTGAGGGTTCACCAATGTTAAGGCTTACGAACTCTCGCCCCTGGCTCTGCTACTACATTCCTACATAAATAATTATACACCCACAATCTAGCCTTGATCCGTGAGAATTCCATAAAATAAAATTAAAAAAAAAAAAAACCAAAACCAAATATTACCTCCAAACCTTAAGCATCCATTTTTACCAAGCTACCACCTATCCATGTCGTATTTCTTTTTTTCCTTTTTTGAGTCCAACTATTTTATTGTCCTGCCTTTTAATTTTAAATAAATAAATAGTCTTAAATGTAGCGTCATTTATTTATCTTCTTTTGTATCCATTCTATATATAGTTCAAATTTTTCAGATGCAATTGAGAAGACATCTCCTCCCTCGGACATTGCAAGTAAATGGGAGATCACGTTTGCACTCATCAAAGAAAATTGAAAAGATTTCTCAACATAAAAAGAAAGAGCCGCAGGCTACAAACTAAGAGCCAGGAGTCAAAGAGTCGGGTCGTGGGTGTCAAAAAGTCGTATCATATTCCTTGTTGACAAACAAACGTTGCCTCCAACCCCGACAAGGTTTGAGGGAGGGTAATAGAAGATAAAATCAAGATAGATTTGATATTCAAAGAAGAGATAAAGATGCTATGTTAAAGAGATAAATATGATAAATCTAGATATGAATCCTTAAATAAAAGATTATTATTTGTTTTTGAAATTATATTAGGATAAGACTTCTCCTATATAAAAGTATTGTAAATCATTTATCATTAAATAAAAAAAACATGAGTGTTTCCTTCCGTCTGGGTATTCTGATTTTCTTCAATAACTCGGTGATAATACACGAAGCGTTGTACTGGTAATTTTGTTTTTGAGCTAAGATATGGGGGTTGATTCCGTAAAGGACCGATTATCTTCAATAATAAGAGACATATAAGCAGGGAGTTGATCTTCTCAAGTACTTAAAGGTCAAGTGTATTTGTTTACACATTATCATCAAACGACGTAATTTTAAAAAAATAAATTTACAGTCAGATGATTTTCACATCTGGAATATGTGGTTAGATCATTCTACTTAAAAGAATGCTTCCACAAGTTAGTTGAGAGGAGTCTGTTCACGTATAAACAATCTTTTGTTTTCAACAATAAGGATCGATTCCTGAATTCTACATTATTACTCATAAAAATATTTTTCTTCCCCCCCCAACTTGAAGACTACGTACTCTTCAACTATTATAGTCTGTATATCGCTCGTAATTGTATGCAGATGAGACATATATATATATATATATATATATATATATATATATATATATATATATATATATATATATATATATATATATTATTACAATTTTAATGACAAATATTTTTCTCGAATTTTCTCTCATGATACTTATAGTATCTTTAATCATATAGTTAATATATACTATTAAATTTGCATGTTTGGTTGTCCGGCTTTTTGCGACGCTTTGGTCGTCCGGCTTTAGCGGCGTTTTGGTCGTCGCTATACCAAAATTTTTGTCTTTTCCTTTTTTTTTTATTTTTTTATTTTAGGTAAAACGAAGTCGTATGATTTGGTACGGTGTTTTCACATCAACGTGTTTATCATTAGGGTTTTTATTTGAAGCATTCAATTCTCTGATTCGAGTTTCGAAAATTTTAATTGTGTTATTATGTAGTTTCTATTGGTACACTGAAACTCTGGTTTGACTTTTTGTGCACGAAGGTGCATTTCGATCTTCAGAATTTTTTGGTTAAGTAAAACAAAGTCGTATGATTTGGTACGGTGCTACAAAAACTACTAGAAAATAAAATATTGTAAAAATTAGATAAGGAATGAGAATGTTCATTCGATCTATGATACATAAAAGATATATAAAAATAAAAAACGAGATCCAACTCCCATTTACCTTACTTATCCTTCAGTTAATTTACTTCGATAAAAGATTAGAAAATGAAAATCTTCCGAACCTTTTCTTTTTTATATTTTTTTTATTAGTATTAGTTAGGGTTAAGTCTGACATGAATAATATTCTACAACTAACAATTCATTTATTCGAGTTTGGGAAATTTTAATTTTGTTATTATGTAGTTTTTATTGGTTCACAGAAACTCTGGTTTGACTTTTTTTGCACGAATGTGCATTTTGATCTTCAGGATTTTTTCCCCACATGTAACATTTCTTGTTGCAACACGCAGGCATATTGTCACCTCTAGAGGATGGTTTAAATGTTTTTCTAAGCATTGAAGTAGGTTGATATCTTCTTATTTTTGCTAAAGTAAATTTATTGCAGACATAAAAACTATAATCGGTGCATAAAAAAAGTGAGAGCACACCGTGCATCGCACGGTGGCCCCCACTAGTTGAGTTTATTTCTTCAATTCATACCAAAAGAGAGTAAGGGTACTTTAAAAAAATACGCCTAAAGGCCCTGATTTACTCGGGGACAGCCCTGGACTTATCCAAAAGTATCATATTATAGACAGCAAAAAGGAAAAGGTTGAGTCAGTGTGCATCATCACTATAACTTTATGAAAGAAAGATGTAAGTCGAATGTTATTTTTCAAGGAAAATTCTATCCTAGGGACTCCCTACTAGGGAACTGTCTACGTGGCAGTATCTGGACCACACAATTTCCACACACGGGGCACTGTGTATTCCACCTCAGGAAACTGTGTGGTCCAGATCCTGCCACGTAGGCAGTTCCCTACTAGGGAGTCCCTTCAGTAGAACGACCCATTTTTCAATGGTACAGTTTATAAAAGACTGTCTATATACCTCTTATTGCTAAGAAAAAAACCGAATTTGTCTTTTTCCTAAAAAAAAAAAACCCATCCCATGTTACAGTTAATAATCCAATCGAGCCGATTCCAAGTTGCAAGCTGAAGTTGATCCAAGTTGCAAGTTGAAGTCTCACTCGGTCATTTCGTCGAGCACTTAGACTAGGAGTTAGTTAGGTTTGTTAAGTTTGTTGTAACAACCCCAACTGATAATCAGGCGGTTGATTGGTACTTAGGAGTCTATATATAGGTGGTTTGTAGTAGTAGAAAGCATCAATTGTATCTTTTTCACAAGGAAATCAATAAAACAATTTTCCCGCCTTTTGTTCTTTCAAATCTGCAAATGCAGTTCTTCTTCTTTTCTTAAAGTTTTCTGGGTTTTAATCTCAGTTTCAACATGGTATCAGAGAGCGTATCTTCTTAGCTGCGTAACATCTTTTTTGTGTTTACAGTGTGGAGCTGTAATCATATTGAAATTGTAGTGTGGAACTACAATCTTTATTCAATTTCTTGTTGATTCTTGCATTTCTTCTTGCGATTTTCTGGAAAATATGGCAGAAAACGGAGAAGGAGTTGTGAATCCTTACCACATTCATCATGGTGAAAATCCTTCGGCAGTAATTGTACAGCCTGTGTTAAAAGGGGCAGAGAATTATCACTGTTGGAAGAGAGCTGACGATGCCGGATTTTGTCATGTATAATTTGAGGCCAATTTAATCTAGGGATGATAGAATCAAGGATGGTTTTGGGGGTGATTTTAGACTGAGCCTGAGAGTCTCTCTCAGGTTGCCTACGTATCCTGTTATGTTCCAGGAATCAAGCCTTACGTAGTTCCTGGAATGATGTATTTATAGGCACATGCCCTTCTTCTGCCCTAATCCTAGGGCGGTTTGGTTTATTGACATAATTGCCCTTTAATGGGCCTTGCTCCTTGCCCAAGCAACCCTCTAGATTATTGGGCCTGGGAACCTGGGCTGGAGCTCTGATGTCGACTCGTATGACACCGACATGGGTGTTCGAGATGGTACACTTGCAAGATCTGCTGGCTGCGGCGGTGATCACTGATTCATCTCGTATTCGACCCGATGTGGATAATATACTTGGACTTTTCCACATGCCAGCTGGACCAATTAGATAATTCCACGTGGAGGGGTGAAATCCCGTATCGTCATAAGCCCCCCAGATCTATCTGAGCTCTTGAGGTCAGGTGTGATCTGTCAAAGGTGTATCTCGGCCACTGTCATCCAATGCTCTGAATTTAGATCTGCCCTGCAGACTTACTTCCTGTGGAGTCCGACATACGGCATTTTCATGTCTGCTTTGCAGACTTTTTTGTCTTAGCATTATCTGTCCCTAGGACTTATAACGTGTGGCTAAGTTGACATCGACTTCGATGCCGTAGCTGTCGAAAGAATGGTGAGATGTCCAACTTGGGACTGTCTCGGTCGAGGTCGACTTCTGTGAAGAATCTGATTTGCCTGGATTTTGGAGTACGGCATGCGGATCTCGAATGTTAGTCTAACAGTCTTGAGACTTTGCCTTAACGCCGAAAAAATATGCTTCTTCTAAGGTTTTGCCCTTTTTAACCATCGTTGTCGTTGGCTTCCATCTGTATAAACAATTAGCCGGTCATTTGGACTTGGCTTATTCTTTCCTTGAAAAATTGTTACATTTTTCCTTCTTTTCTTTGGTCTTTGAAATAGACCATCTTGCTTTATTGCGGCCTTTGGCCTTATTTGCACATCGGCCTCTCTCATGTCGATGCATATATGTCGATATCTGCCCTCCAAGTATCATGAGAACCTTAGGTTTGGATCACATTTGGCAAGTCTTTGTGACTAGGCTTTTTTGTTATGAATGCTGAAATTTTTACAAGTATTTGATGTCAAACACTTTTGTTGCATGTCGATTCCCAATTCGATCCCTGGGACTTTTGAATTTTGAATTATGACCTTTCCTTTTAATGTTGTTTGTGCTGTTGAATATTTGCCTAGGGTGTAGTCCTTTGGACTTAATTCCCTTGCAAAAGCTGCCTTGTGGGGTGTAGTCCTTTGGACTTAATTCCCCTGTGGCCCCTCGAAGTGTAGTATGAGTACATGACTCATGGTACACTTGGATATGAGTCGACCTAGCACTGTACTACCTTATCGGCTTGACTTGGCTATCTGGTCAGAGCTCAAATCGACTGTCTTGCCTCGTCGGGCTTCTGACATGGTCGAATTGAAAAATCCCTACTCGACTGTCGCACTTCGTGGTGCTTCTGAACTGGTCGAATAGGGTATCCATCGTGGGATCTTCCAACTGCTTAGCATCGTGGCTTACTGGCAGTTCGGGAGTGATATAAGCTCTGTCAGTGACTTGGCCTTTTTCACTGTTTTATTTCTACTGCATCGTGTCGAGGTGATATAAGCACTGTCAGTGACTTGGCTTTATTCACCATATTATTCCGACTTCGTCGTGTCGAGGATTTGTAGTTGTGGTTGACTTTTGCCTCTTTTATCTTTTAATCACATGGACTTCTTTTGCTTTAAGGTTGGTCGAATTTTTTGCCTTTGCCATTTCGTATATGAAGGCTGTAAATCATAACAAACACAAAAGCGTCTCGAGGAAAGACATGCTTATTAGAATATTTATGAAATTGTCACATGGACTTATTACAAGACATAAAAATGTAAAAACAGAAGTTAATCGAGACGAGGCTTAGCTTATTTGGCGTAGTCTGTTGGTAGCATGCTTATATGGCAGGCGGACTTACGTAAGATCGCCTTCGAGCTCCGAATGTTATGCCGAGGCGAGCTCGGTCTTATTAAAGATGCGCTCAAGTTGAGCTTCAAATGTGGGGCCGCGCCGACCTGCGGTTTTATAAAGATTCGCTCAAGTTGAGCTCTAAATATGATGCCGAGGCCGAGCTCGGTCTTATAAAAGATACGCTCGAGAGAGCTCCAAATATGATGCCGAGATGAAATCGGTCTTATAAAAGATGACGCCGAGCCGAGCTCGGTCTTATAAAAGATACGCCGAGAGATCTCCAAATATGATCTGAGCTGAGCTCGGTCTTATGAAAGATACGCTCGAGAGAGCTCCAAATATGATGCTGAGCTGAGCTCGGTCTTATAAAAGATGCACTCGAGAGAGCTCCAAATATGATGCTGAGCTGAGCTCGGTCTTATAAAAGATACGCTCGAGAGAGCTCCAAATATGATGCCGAGCTGAGCTCGGTCTTATAAAAGATGATGCCGAGCCGAGCTCGGTCTTATAAAAGATACGCTCGAGAGAGCTCCAAATATGATGCCGAGCTCGGTCTTATAAAAGATACGCTCGAGAGAGCTCCAAATATGATGCCGAGCTGAGCTCGGTCTTATAAAAGATGATGCCGAGCCGAGCTCGGTCTTATAAAAGATACGCTCGAGAGAGCTCCAAATATGATGCCGAGCTGAGCTCGGTCTTATAAAAGATACACTCGAGAGAGCTCCAAATATGATGCCGAGCTGAGCTCGGTCTTATAAAAGATGATGCCGAGCCGAGCTCGGTCTTATAAAAGATACGCTCGAGAGAGCTCCAAATATGATGCCGAGCTGAGCTCGGTCTTATAAAAGATATGCTCGAGAGAGCTCCAAATATGATGCCGAGCTGAGCTCGGTCTTATAAAAGATGATGCCGAGCCGAGCTCGGTCTTATAAAAGATACGCTCGAGAGAGCTCCAAATATGATGCCGAGCTGAGCTCGGTCTTATAAAAATGATGCCGAGCCGAGCTCGGTCTTATAAAAGATACGCTCGAGAGAGCTCCAAATATGATGCCGAGCTGAGCTCGGTCTTATAAAAGATGATGCCGAGCCGAGCTCCAAATATGATGCCGAGCTGAGCTCGGTCTTTGGGCAAGACGAGTCCGTAGAGCTCGAATGCCGGTGCTCGATATGTTGAGTCTTTGTGGTGCAATGTGATTGGGATAAAAAACATTACACATATAATAAAGACTTACAAAGTATATAAGAATTTAAAATAACAGTTGTAAGAACCTGGAGAGCTAAAGAGCTCGGCTCGATCCTTGGAGCTCGAGAACTCGCTTCGCGGATAGCTAGATACGGTAGATAACCCGCAGCTTTCTGGGGTGCCACAACAGTGTCTTTTTGGTGGCAATCAGACCTCGAAAACGATTCCGATCGGTACGAAATTTGGAGGGATCGTTTTTCCCTCACTTTTCTTCGATGTGAGCGGTGGAAATGTTCTTTCGATGGCTCAATCTTCGGGAATAAGCCGCCGAACTTGCAGCTGCTGTCCAGAATCCTGCTGCGTTTCTGGTGCCTGCAGTAACTTCCTTGCCACGATCGAGAAATCAAACGAACTCCGATTGGCCTAAAATTTTGAGGGCTTGTTCGGTCTTCATAATTCTTGAATCTGACCGGTGGAAATCTTGTTCCAAAGGTTCAATTGTCGGGAATATTCAGCCGACTTGTCTGCTCCCAATTAGGGTTCTGCTGCGTTTTTTATGCAGCCGCAACTTCTTTGAGACGATCGGGCACTCAAAACAACTCCGATCGGTATGAAATTTGGAGGTCTTGTTCGTCCCTCCTAATCCTTGGATCTGAACGGTGGAAATCTTGTTCCACCGGTTGAAACTCCAGAAATAAGCCATCGATCCGACCGCTTTTTGGGCTGCTGCATTTTTTATACAGCAGCAACTTCTTGGCGACGGCCGGGCATGTAACCGGACTCCGATCGGCACGAAATTTTGAGGGTTTGTTCGTCCCTCCATATTATTCACTCTGAACGGTGGGATTTTCATTCCAACGGTTCAAACTCCATAAATTAGCCGCCGATCTCGCTGCGTTTTTGGGTGCTGCGTTTTTGCTGTTACAGCATCAACTTTCCGGCGACGATCGGCTATCTAAACGGACTCCGATCGTCACGAAATTTGGAGGGGTTGTTCTTCCCTCCTTATTCTTGAATTTGAACGGTGGAAATCTTGTTTCAACGGTTCAATTTCCGGCAATCAACCTCGGATCTGACTGTTTTTCTGGCATGTTTTTGCAATTAACTTGATCACCATCACTCCTTGATCCATCACCGATAGAAGGCCCTCCTTCTAGCGCCAATGACGATGCCGGATTTTGTCATGTATAATTTGAGGCCAATTTAATCTAGGGATGATAGAATCAAGGATGGTTTTGGGGGTGATTTTAGACTGAGCCTGAGAGTCTCTCTCAGGTTGCCTACGTATCCTGTTATGTTCCAAGAATCAAGCCTTACGTAGTTCCTGGAATGATGTATTTATAGGCACATGCCCTTCTTCTGCCCTAATCCTAGGGCAATTTGGTTTATTGACATAATTGCCCTTTAATGGGCCTTGCTCCTTGCCCAAGCAACCCTCTAGATTATTGGGCCTGGGAACCTGGGCTGGAGCTCTGATGTCGACTCGTATGACACCGACATGGGTGTTCGAGATGGTACACTTGCAAGATCTACTGGCTGCGGCGGTGATCACTGATTCATCTCGTATTCGACCCGATGTGGATAATATACTTGGACTTTTCCACATGCCAGCTGGACCAATTAGATAATTCCACGTGGAGGGGTGAAATCCCGTATCGTCAAGAGTCATTTCCATGGTTTTGTCAATGAAGGGAAAACTGAAATTTGTTGATGGTTCTCTACCAGAACCAGAAGAAACTCACAGAAACTATGAAATCTGGTGTCAATGCAATGGCATGGTTTCAAATTGGTTGGTTAATTCAGTGGATACATCATATCAACAAAGTATCTTCTGGTTGACTACAGCTCGAGAAATTTGGGTTGATCTTGATCACAGGTTTGGAGTTGGTAATGCTTATCATCTGTCCAATCTCCAGGAAGAGATTTATGCTACAAAACAAGGTACAATGTCAGTTCAGTATTTCACAAAGCTAAAAGGTCTGTGGGATCAGTTGGTGATTTTGAGGCCTGTTCCACCCTGTATTTGTGATGCTTTACCAGTCTATAGAGAACAAAATGAAACTGACAGGGTTATTAGGTTTCTTAAAGGTCTTAATGATGTATTTAGCAATGTGAGATCCCAAGTCTTGATGGCAAAACCGATCCCAGATCTTGCTACTGTGTTTAACATGGCACTTCAGCATGAAAGTCAGTTGAATTATGCAGACACAGGAATAGATAAGACTATCTTGAATGCTCAAGTCACAAGAATCAGAACAGATGGTCAAGATCCTGCAATTCTATTTTCACAGCATAATGGCTCATATGGTAGAGGCAATAATAGAGGGACTGGTAGAGGTTTTTCTGGAAATTACAAAAGACCACAGTGCACATATTGTGGTAAAGAAGGTCACACAATTGATAAGTGCTACAAGAAATATGGTTTCCCTAATGGTTCAAAAGGCAGTGGAAGGGGGCAAATTCAAGCCAATAATGTCAATTTTGAACAAGGTTTTATTCCAGAATCAGAAAGTACAGATATGGAGTCACAACAGCAAGAGTCAGTGCAAGCTCCTAACATGATGACTAAATCTCTGTATGAACAGATCATGAGCATGTTAAGACATGTACAGATTGCAGATCCTTCTGATTCAGCACAACCAGTGGCACTGACTGTAAATGTTCATCCCACAACTACTTCATCAGGTACTATCTATGACTGGATAGTGGATTCAGGTGCTACTGATCATGTAATCTATTCAATATCCTTGATGACTAATCCTAAACCAGTCACTAATCTAAGTGTTACTTTACCTAATGGTGAACAAACACCTGTCACACACATGGGACAAGTAAAGATTAATAAGAATCTCATTTTAGATAATGTTCTGTGTGTCCCAAAATTCAATTATAACCTGATGTCTGTTAGAAGATTAACTAGTAATGACAAATATTCTATGTTTTTTGGAGCTAATGGTTGCATTGTGCAGGACAATGTCTTGAAGAAAATGATTGGTTCAGCTAATTTGGTGAAGGGATTATACATTTTACAAGCTGATTCCACTGTTTCATCTGTTGTTTGTCAGTCTGCTGTCTTACCTGATTCCTTGTTATGGCACTACAGGCTTGGCCATCCATCTAAACAAAGATTACAAGTTTTACACAAGTCCATCCCTGCTATCCAACCTTGTTTAGATTCTGATTGTCATGTCTGTCCTTTAGCAAAACAGAAAAGACACAGTTTTCCTACTAGTATTTCTGTTACAAATAATGTTTTTGATTTACTACATGTTGATATATGGGGTCCAAATACTTTCTGTACATACAATGGTGAATACTATATTTTGACTATTGTTGATGATCATTCTAGGTTTCTTTGGGCACATTTAATGAAAGCAAAATCTGAAACAAGATCTTTATTGCAAACTTTTTGCAATACAGTTCTTACTCAATTTAATAAACAAGTAAAAAGAATAAGATCTGATAATGGACTTGAATTCAAAATGAGTGATTATTATGCCCAAAAGGGTATTATTCATGAGACATCATGTGTACACACACCACAACAAAATGGTGTGGTGGAAAGAAAACATCAACACTTATTAAATGTAGCAAGAGCACTTAAGGTTCCAATCTGGTTTTCCAATGTCTTACTGGGGTCTGTGTATTAAGCATGCAGTCATGTTAATCAATATCACACCAACACCCTTGTTAGAAGAGAAAACACCATATTCTCTATTGTATGATAAACAACCTAACTATACTGATTTAAAAGTGTTTGGTTGTTTGGCATATGCAAATACAATTGCACAGGGCAGAAGCAAGTTTGACAGCAGAAGTAGAAAGTGTGTCTATATAGGCAATCCACCACATACAAAAGGCTACAATTTACTTGACTTAAAAACCAGGGAGTTTTTCACATCTAGGGATGTGATTTTTCATGAGCACACTTTCCCATTTTTGACTACAAATTACATTTGTTTGGTAAAAACTAGTTTTAAATTTATAATTACCGGAACACCCCAAGTGCAAGGCTCGTAGTAAAGGTGTTACCGGGTCGTCCTAAGGGAGTCGAATGTTTATCGGATTAAGGTGTAATTATTATATCGATTATGTCACAATTTATTACCTAAAACTAAGGCTGATGTTAATTATAAAACAGAAACTAAGAACAATGGCTAAAATAGCAGAAAAAAGGAAGGAAAAAAAAAAAAAAACTCAATACTGGACGGGCGTCCGATAACGTGCTGGAAACAGAAATATGCAGAAAACAACGATTAATAACTAAAGTTCTTAAGATAACTAATCGTAGCTAACACAATTAATACGAACGGATTGGTTTATCAAATAATTAAAAGAACGGCAAGGCAACTAGAATCCACCAATCAACCAACCAACCCCAACTAGATTGTGAGCTAAAGGTACGATTTTTAGTAATGATCAAATCACGAATTCAATTAAATCCCTTTAATCAATTTCTAGGGTTTCGTTTTCTTTCTCAAGCAAAACTAAACTAACATGCATAACACGATCATGAGATTGTCTCCAAACTCTACTCAATTAATCATAAACAATCTCTTGAGTTATAATTAATTGCATCAATTGAAATAAATCACAACTTGAATCATATTCTCATATAAATCAATCAAAACGGTAGTTTCATCGACCTCTCGATTCAATAAAACATAAACGATAAATCACAACGTTCAATTGATGAAAAACCAAAAGTTTAACTCACTAAAGATGTAGCTAAAAATCCTCTAGTTGGTGTAGTTGCTGATTGGTTTCCTCTGTTGTCCCACCGCGAATTGCTTAGCCAACAATCATGTTGGTGATCATGATTGTTGGGATGGAAGAGTTCATCTTCTTGTTTGCTCTATAGGATATGCGGCTGCTAGGGTTTGAGTAAATGAATAATGCGTATGATATGATTAGGGTTCAACACACGCTGGTATTTATAGGATTTTGAGGCGGCTAGGGTTAAGTCGGCCTTGGACGCCCGTCCGGAAGGGTAGACGCCCGTCCAGATGCGTGTAAAATTTATCGAGTCGGGCCGAGTCTTCTTGGACGTCCGTCCTATGCAAAAATGGACGCTCGTTCGCTAATTTTGGCAAGACTCTGAATCAAAAATCTCCTCCTGGACGCCCGTCTGGTCTTCAAACGCCCGTCCACTGGACGGCCTTGGACGCCAGTTCAGTCATCAATCAAATCTTGATTTTCTCATCTCTATCTTCAACCGACTTCACATTTATCTCTTTTCCTTCGTATAAACTCGATCCTTGACACCATTTAATCCTCTTTTTAGCTCGAAAATGTATATCTACAAGGGGGTAAAAACATGCAAACTGTAGAAATATATATATAGATAGAAAATGACTAATAAACCACATAAATAGCTCGAATTTGCATTTTAATCCTTTTCATACACAACCCCTCAATATTTCAATTAAACTCCTACTTTTCTATAAAAAGTAATAAAATACGAAGAATATTGTTACGGAATAAAGCGATAAAAACCACAAAATTAGTCGTAAACAACATTCCTAACAATGAATCTGTTTTACCTGTTCCCAGTTTTTCAAATATAAACTATGATTTGCTGGATTCAAACAGTCTGGTTGAAGGCTCAAATTCTCATACTGGAGATGAACCAAGTGCAGATGAATCTTTGTATGCTGGAGATGCAGGTGATGCAGATTATGAAACATCTCAGGCACCACATGTTCCTACTTCTAATCAAGGATTGAGGAGATCAACCAGAGCAAGAAAATTACCTGCTCATTTACAAGACTTTCACACAGTCATAGCAACAACTACTACTCCTCATACCATTGACAAAGTGCTATATTATGACAATCTGTCAGACTCTTACAAAGCCTTCTCATGCAATTTGTCAAATGATCAAGAACCTCAAACATATGCTGAAGCTGCTACAAATGAGAATTGGCAAAAGGCTATGCAAGAAGAGCTTGCAGCATTACACAAGACAAATACTTGGACCCTTGTTAATCTACCAAAAGATAAAAGACCAATAGGGTGCAAGTGGGTATATAGGATAAAAAGGAAAGCAGATGGCACTATTGACAGATATAAAGCAAGACTTGTGGCCAAAGGATATACACAGACAGAAGGGATAGATTTTCTGGAAACTTTTTCTCCAGTGGCAAAGATGTCTACAATAAGATTATTCCTCAGTTTAGCATCCTTAAACAAGTGGCATCTGCATCAAATAGATGTTAATACAGCATTCCTCCATGGAGACCTAGATGAGGAAGTCTACATGAGGCCCCCACCTGGTCTTCCTGTTACCAGCAAAAATTAAGTATGCAAACTCATCAAATCTTTATATGGTTTAAGACAAGCCAGCAGGCAGTGGAATGCCAAACTGACTGAAGCACTCACACAAGCAGGATATATTCAATCCAAGTATGATCACTGCTTGTTTACAGAGGGGCAGGGTTCTACTTTTATTGCTTTCTTAGTCTATGTTGATGACATAGTGGTTGCAAGTTCAAATCTTTCAGAAATTCAACAACTTAAGGATCTTTTGCATAAAGCATTCACCATCAAAGATTTAGGTCAACTAAAGTATTTTCTAGGGTATGAAATTGCAAGATCAGATTCTGGAATACTTATGAACCAGAGGAAATACTGCTTGGATCTTCTGTCAGAATTTGGTTATTTAGGAGCAAAACCTTCAAACATTCCTATGGATTCTAAGATCAAACTAGAACCAAAATATTCCCCATTTCTGGCTGACAACAAATATTACAGGAGCCTTGTTGGTAAACTCTTATACCTCAGTAACACCAGACCAGATATTGCATTTCTGTTCAACAATTGAGTCAGTTCTTAGACAAACCTACAGAAAACCATCTAGCTGCTGCTCACAAATTACTAAGATTCCTCAAAACAGCTCCAGGCCAAGGCATCTTTTTCCCATCTCATGGAAGTCCTACACTCAAAGCCTTCAGTGATTCAGATTGGGCAGGTTGCACTACAACAAGAAGGTCAATCAGTGGCTATACAGTCTTCCTAGGCAATTCATTGATTTCATGGAAAAGTAAGAAACAAACTACTGTTAGCAGAAGTAGTTCAGAGGCAGAATATAGAGCAATGGCTCTTACAGCATGTGAGATTCAGTGGCTTATCTATCTTCTATCAGATTTTCACATTCGCATACAGCCTGTTCCTCTATTCTGTGACAACAAGAGTGCAACATACATTGTGGAAAATCCTGTTTTCCATGAGAGAACTAAACATATTGAGATTGATTGTCATTATGTAAGGGAAAAATATCAAGACAAGATCTTAATACCAATGCCAGTAAGAAGTGAAGACAATCTGGCAGATATTCTAACAAAACCTGTTGAAAAAGCTGTTTTTACTAGATTATGGCCTAGATATCCTACCAAGAATATATTTCAGTCTTCAAAATCATCCAATCGAGCTGATTCCTAGTTGCAAGCTGAAGTTAACTCTAACTCCAGCTTGAGGGGGGGTGTTACAGTTAATAATCCAATCGAGCTGATTCCAAGTTGCAAGATGAAGTTGATCCAAGTTGCAAGTTGAAGTCTCACTCGGTCATTTCGTCGAGCACTTAGACTAGGAGTTAGTTAGGTTTGTTAAGTTTGTTGTAACAACCCCAACTGATAATCAGGCGGTTGATTGGTACTTAGGAGTCTATATATAGGTGGTTTGTAGTAGTAGAAAGCATCAATTGTATCTTTTTCACAAGGAAATCAATAAAACAATTTTCCCGCCTTTTGTTCTTTCAAATCTGCAAATGCAGTTCTTCTTCTTTTCTTAAAGTTTTCTGGGTTTTAATCTCAGTTTCAACATCCCATGGAGCAACAATTTCCGGTTGTGAATTGGTTGGCTCATCCTCAACCCCTCACCCCACCCCACCTCACCCCCTATATATGAGAGAAATTATAGATTCAAGTCAATGTAACACCCATTATTTCATTTTAGGTCGTGTCAGACCTATTTTTTTTTTTAAGTCCCCCATGCAATTGTGTTAAAATAGCCCGTGCAAATTTGCACAGGCCCGATGAAAAATTCCACGGTGCCTGTGATATTTTTGAAGCAAAGTAAAAAAATATATATCAGGGAGAGAGATTGCACGGGCGCGTGAGATTTTCCCCCGGACCCGTGCAAATTTGCACGGGCTCTTTTTACACAATTGTACAGGAGACTTAAAAGAAATGTCAGGTCTGACACGACCTAAAATGAAATAAAGGCGTGTTATATGTGGGCGTGTTTCCATGTCTATAAAATAGATATTATTTTCTAAACACAAAGATGACCCCGTCATCTTCATGCCATATTGATATACTTTTGGATGAATGTTATCATTGTTTCTTAAAGAAATAAGAATTGATAAGAGCATAAAAGGTTGAGCCAACCCGAATGGTCACTACTGTCCCGTTTCTAAAGTTTTTTTTGAAAGATATAAATCGAGGGTTATGCTTTCGGTAGATCGTTTTGCAAAGGCTAATATATCTATATCTTTTAGCTGAGACAAGTTGGTACATAGTATTGAACTTCCACACACCAGATCAGAGACAAGGTTATCACTACAAGACTCCTACTAATTTACCACTGAGCTATGCCCCTGCGACACATATAACGATATCTTCATAATCACACTATACTTTTACATTTATAACAACATCCTTTCTTTTTTTTTTTCTTTTTTTTTTTTTTCTTTTTTTTTTTGCTAAATGCTACAGCCGAGTTTTGAACTAATTGTATAGCAGTAATACTTCTAACCAGTTGAGCAAAACAAGCAATTACTATAACAACATCCTTTTGTGTGGTACTAAAACAAACTTATACTTCCTCCGTCCCAATTTGTTTGAGACTTTTTTTTTTTTGTCCCAAAATAAGTCTCATAACTCTAAATAGACTTAAAGTTTTTGTTTCAATTGCCTAAATTACCCCAACCCATTAATTGATGTCTTTTAAATATTGTGAAAATAATGTTACATATAAAAAGGTAAATTGATCAAGTTTTAAATGACCAGACAACTCATTAATTGATGTCTCCTTAAATATTATGATTTTCAAAATGTTTCAAACAAAATGGGACGGAGGGAGTATACCATTGCGATTAAAGGAATCTACATCATCTTCAGGACCCTACCAGATGCTTCCAAAGATGACCCCTACCATCTAATAGCATGCTCTGATACCACTTATAATGCCTCAGAATATATGTCTGACGACGCTACTTGAATCGTAATTACTATCTTCGTCCCAAAACATAATCTCTAGACAGAAAGGAAAAAAAATTTAAATTAAATTTGAAGTATCATGCACAATGTCACTTGGATTTCAAGAAGACAAATAACCTTTCATGAATCAATAAACACTCATCATTCATTATGTACATACTTTTATAAGTCATAAAAAGTTTGCTAATCTAGCACACACCATCTACTATTCAAGAAAATTTACATGATAAATACCCTTAAAAAGACCCTCAAATCATCTAGAATCATCCATCAATATATATATATATATATATATATATATATATATATATATATATATATATATATATATATATCCGGTTTGATCAATGACTCAATATCATTTGAATCGTCGTCTTTTAACTGAAAAATCTAAACGAGTCTAGCGTTTTCCCATCGAAAGAAGTTACTACAAACTCTAACCTAATCGCGCATACCGGAGTGGTGGCATCGGCATTTTCGAGGTTTTTTTATCTCAACCCGTAATCGATCCTTAAACGCTTTAACTCAGCTAAGAAGATCGGGCTCGACTTAAGAGTTTTCGATGCAAGGTTTTTGACATCGTCTCTCGAACAGTCTCGAGATATACGAACAAGCTCCCACAGTGCTCCACAACTTATCATCTCTTTAGCATTCATCTCTGGAAAATGGATGAACATAATGTAACGTGTAATAAAGTGAGTTGGATGGTATCATATTCATCTACTTGGTACAGAGATTGATGTAAAATTTCTCGAACAACGAACACGTACCGTGTTGTGCTAAATGGCATAGGGCTAGCTCGACATGACGTCGGATCGGGGAAGCTTCGTGGTTCGAGTTTTGCACAATCCATGGAAGTGCACCATCTTCAATTAATAGAGATCTCTCTGTCTTTGACCCAGCTGTTATATATATGGCACAAGCTTAGCAAGGGCACAGAGAACAGTAACATTAATTAAACTGTCTCTACAATATTAACACCTGTAATTGAACCGAGTCGAGTTGTGATGCAGGCTCGGCTCGACTCGACAGATATAATTCAATAAAGATGTTTATGTTGCTTACCTTGACTGAGTGTTCTGGATTCACATTTCGCGAAATTGGCGATTCCGCGAGCAACTTGTGCAAGAACATCGGGATGTCTGCTTCGAACCATACCGAGCAGGGCCTTGATTCCGCCTTCCCCTCGCAGCTTCATACGTAATTTATCTGCAAATATTTATATCCATTTCTTTGTTTGTCAATTAATGTAAATATCTTATGTCATTGACTCGGTGCGGATGGCTGGCCTATGTATGTAAGGTTGCCCGGGTACGGCGACGTGAATCAAACTCACGACCTTGTAAACGAAGTGACTCGTTCAGCATTAAAATAAACGGAATAAGCACGTACATACCGTTGCCACAAAGGTTAGCTAAGGCGCCAGCAACCATACGAAGCGTCTGAGGATCCTGAGCAGTAGCAGCTGTGACTGATAACAAACTTATGCCCCCTTGAGACACTATAAGCTCTTGATTGGTTTCTGATTAAAAGATCACAAAAGGGGCAAAAACGTCTTTTCACAAGTCGAATATATTATGGTACTACTCAAACAAGTTGCAGAATTGTTTTTCATATTTACCATTCATTGCAAGATTTGCAATTGCACCAGAGGCGACTCGCTGGATGGTCTCGTCATCAGAGTTACGGAGAAGCATCAACAAAGACGAAAGACCCCCTGCTTCGACGATCTTTTCCTGATTCGATTCTGACAAATAGATCAAATATCTTGATTTCAGAATTGTAAACCCATGTATTTGGAAATAAAATAGTATTTGAATAAATAGTGTAATTTTAATTTAATAACTTTAGCAAGAATATTGCCTTCAGCAGCGAGATTGGCCACGACTTTGACCGCGTGGATTCGTACATCAGCATCTTCTGCTTCAAGTAGTGACAATATCCTTTGCAATCCCACTGTTATCATATTTCAAAATATCAGAGAGGGCCAAGAGATAATTACAAAAAGAATAAAGAATAAAAGACATTTTTGTCCTTTTGTTTCACGATTTTCACGCTTCTATCCCTAATTATTCATCTTGGCACTTTCACCCCTTGTTTATGCATTCTTTTACTTTTTCAGTCCATTTTTGCCAAGTAAAGTTTTATTGGTTCAAGTCTATTGTATCTTCAATGCTGGTTGTTGTACTCATGGGAATCTGGACTGGGGTAAAAGTGTTTGGATTGATAAAATATAAGAATAAGAAAATGCATAGATGGGGTAAAGGTGTCGAGATGGAACATTGGGGATAGAAGTGCAAAAATCGTGAAACAATAGGGACCAAAAGTGTTAGTATGCTAAATATATAAATAATGTTGGGAACACTGAGACATGACCTTGTTCAAAGAGTTTAGCCATTGAAGCCTTCTCTCCATCTCCGAAATCTCTCGATAATTGTTGATTGACTTGAGGGATCAAAGACTCCAGATTTCCGGAAAACTTTTCATCACCGCCTTTATCAAGTTGCCTTCTTGACTGCATAAACCTCGTACATCAAATACTAGGTTGCACAAGTACAGATACACGGGTGCAGGATTTTTTTGAAAAATATAAGATACTGGTACGGAGGGCATATGCGTACAAGGTTCTTCATCTCACAAATCCGAATTATGGATATGCATATATGAATCCAGTATCCCACAGTCGGATACGGGACACGTCACAAGACAGAATTATTCATGCATCATGGATAACATAATCAAAGAACATTCCATTTATAGGTTATATTACGGACCTATAGAGCAAATAACATACCTCGTCAGCCTCGAAGCTTATTTGCAACAACTGACTATGCAATTCCGAAATTTCTTCATCCAGTTTCGCTTTTCTTTGTGACTCGTCCTCAAGCATCTTACGAAGCTTTACAATCTCAGAACTTTTCGTTGCCTGGAAGTCAATATAACAACCACCAAATCAGCATAACTCCTAGAACACGAGTCTTATATGGTATATGAACGATAAAAATAAATGAGTCAAACCTCCAGCCTTTTCCACTGTGTTAATTGACTTCGTAGACTATTGACTTCATCTTCAGCGGCTTTTCGTTTTTGAATTTCAGTTTCAAGCAATTTTCTTAATTCATTGATTTCTGCTGACAAAGTAGAAAACTGTACCACAGAGTCAATGTGATATACAACACAAGTTACTTTAAAGAAATGGATAGACACTTTTGGTCCCTTTTATTTCCTGAAAAATGGATTTTCATCCTCAATGTTTTGCAATTAGGTCCCTTATCAATGCATTTTTAACATTTTCAGTCCAAAATTCCACTTGTCCGTCAACGAGCATAGAACAAACGACAAGCTCCAACCAATAGAAACTTGAAATGTGGCATGAATGGACCGAAAAGGTAAAAAATTGCATAGATGAGGGGTTAAAGTGCAAATATAGACATTGGGCATCGAATTGCAAAAATCGTGAAACAAAAGGGACCAAAAGTGACATTTAATTGTTAATACAAAAATATAAATACGACAGACCAATTTTCTACAGCATTTTTCTAGTTAAAAAACATCAAATTAACTCTCTTTTTTTTGGTGAAACCAATGAGCATCAGGACTAACGAGAAACTCTACGTATGTGATACCTTAATATTGCTATCCTCCATCCTCTGAATTTCGGCTTTCCCATTTCTAAGAAGTTTTTGTGTCTCAGTATACTCCTTGTGAAGTTTCACTCTCTCCTTCTGTAGAGAAGAATAAAATATCTCAATAATTGAAGAAGCCACCAAAAGCAGACTTAAGGCATGTCAATTTCACGTAGCTAGGTTGCACGCACGAGTACAGATACGCAGATATGTGATTTTTGAAAAATTTAGGATACAGGTACCGAGGGCAAGGATCAAATTGCACATGATAAAACTACAATGACCAAATAATAAATAGTAAAACGCATAAAATAAAACAATTTTTAGTGTTTCTCTTCATGTTTGGTAGTTTTTCATCAATCTGAACAACTTTTCATTCATTATCTGGCAGATATTGATCAATTTTCAACATGGTTCTTCATTTCACATATCCGAGTTATGGATATGCATATTTGAAAATTACAAATTCTCCCCCCCGGGTGTGTATCCTAAGTATCCAGTGCGTATCTGTGTCAGATACGTAGATACGCATCAGGATACCAAACAGAAGTATCCGTGCAATAAGCATGCAGCCTCAAGAAATTTATTAATCCAAATATGTCCATGTCTCTTGTACGGAAATATGTTTTCAATAACCTACTCTAACTTAGTCACAAGACATGACGTTGATACCGAAAGACATTGTCAAAGTTAAACATTGCTACATCTACAAAATCATGACACAGAGATTAACTATATACCTCAATTGTATCAGCAGACTTTCTTTCAGCCTCTGCAATACGTTTCTCTGCTTCTAAGGCTAATCTTTCAATCTCGTCCTGGAATGCTTTTTGTTGCCTCTCATTTTCAGCAATTTGTTTGTCTAGTTCGGTATCTAATCTCCTAGACAAACTTTTGTAATCGAACTCTTCTTTAATTTTCAACATATTCTCTACCTTCCTGGCCTGACGTAGGACAAAAGAGTAAATTGTTTGCTGAATCCTCAAGGTAAATAGTTTACGTAAATAAGTAAAAATGTATGTACGATTTAAGAAGGTGGATCCGGCAATGGCCAACAAATTTTTTTTTTTCTTTCTGGCTTTGTATGTAAGAAAAAGGCCAAGAATTTTCTGTACCCTTTGTCCAAACATGATGGTAGTCGCTGTCTCTCCTCTGTGCCTCGGAGATGGCCCAATAGTAACAACTAGTGAAGTTCTTGCTGTTCCTGTAGATATTCAAGAATGCATTTAGCAAAGCAAGTCATTAGGGTACGGCTACTGTATTCAAGTAACATTGTAACAAACACAATTCTGAGAGCATTTACACAATAACACAGGACTGTTGTGATCGAAATATATAATTAGGCGCAAAATTAAAAAATTACAACATATCTCATGCCATGATTCCTAAAGTATGCATCAATGAAACGTATACACACTGTAGAGTATGTACGATGCATCTTCAATATTATTGTTTTGACTTGATCAACGTCACCCTACCATTCGTGAAACCCTGGCCACTGCGATAAACAAAACCGACTATGTATGTATACCACATATTCTGCACAAATTATTTACCTCCAAAGGAATCTCAAGCAGTCTTGTCAGTTTTGAATCTCGGACTGGAACATGTGTACTGTTCTCGGCTAATGCATTGATACACTTCCCTAGAGCACTCAAAGAGAGGTTGATTGACTTTGCTTCTTCTAAGGTATGACCTTCACTTCCTACAAAAAAAGACGCAAGTATACAGAATTCACCAAGCAGGAAAAAGAAAATGGTTGCTATGATACTATCGAGAGACAACCGACAGTAATAAATGTTTTTACAACCGTAAAGGGAAGCTAGTGCAGAAAGAAAAAGACTAAACGGACACGAACAAAATCCCACTTTGCTAGAAGAGTAAAAGTAAAAGTATAAGACACGAACGGATTTCATCAGAAAACAATAGATACCTGATTTATGAATACGCTCAGAACCAGCAAGATCTACAACAACAAGTTTGCCTTTACGTACAACAGGTGCCTTCAAAGTTTTAGCCATGACATAAGCGCTACCATTTTCAATTGATAAAGCAGAATCTTTCCCCTTGACACACCTCTTGACGTTCACCTGCAGTAAAAAGAAAGAATTTTATGGACATCAAAATTCAGACAAGACTAAGAGCAAAAGCGTCGTAGAAAAAAATAACTACATCAGAAATACAAGGACAAGAAAACATATATCTACCATCAGAATGGCATGACTACGTGAAGATTCTGTGTTCAATTTTGTATTAGCCGCAAAACGATTGGCTTCACCCACTCGTAAAAGCTCTAAAAAACTAAGTTGATCCCTTATCTCAACCAGGGTGGCTCCAGGTACAGATACATCACCGGTCTTGGGATCCTCCATCATTGTCATATTATCGTTAGAAGCATCCAAAAGGTCCTGTAGGGATTCCATATATAGCTGCATTCACAGATGAAAAGATGTGTCACACGCATACGTGTACATAAAACCAAGACAACACCTTGACAATGTAAATAGTAACGTGTACCACAAATGCGTGAAATGATTACTAAAAAACATTTAAAAAATCATGATTTTAACGACCTGCATGTAAGAGACGGAAATAGTATCTGTCTCAGGTGATATCTCCGCCAAAAGATCCTCCATTGCCCGAACCATAATACCACGGTCTGCTGTATCTTCTTCACCAAGTCGTCCAAGCGTATACGTTTTTCCAGTACCAGTTTGGCCGTATGCCATGACTGTCCCATTATAGCCATCCAACACACTCTGAAAGAATAGTATTAAACAGTGTCCAATCACATTCGACTTGAAAAACTGGAATATTAATCCACTGAAATTTTCCTTTAAGCACAAGGTAAGTTGAAGAAGGACTGAAGGGTACTGCAAGAAGCATAAAAATACTACCTCAACTACTGGTCTAGCCACGACTTCATAAACGCGCTTTTGAGAGGCAAATTCTGTCAGCACTTCATCAAACTCGTATGTATCAGAATCCCAATTGTTCTTCCGAAGTTTTAGTCTTTTGAGCTGAAGGTGAACAACAATCAGAAAAAGAAACAAAAGTAGTATTATTGAAGCCTTTTACCTTCAACGAATCCAATTATTTACTATTTTAAATTTTCTAATGTTGATTGAGCCTGCTGCACTTTACAACTTCAGCACTCACATATCCGTGTAAGAGAACAGAATTCTACATTGACAATTCAATATCACAACAGTATCCATGCATTATTATATATCACAATAGTATGGTACATGATCTGCCTATGTTGTTGTGTAGCTTCTTGGTTTCATGAGGAATAAGCTCTGTCAGTCCATAATATACATATGTACTCTTCTTAGTTCCTTCTTCTTCGTTTCTTTAGGGGCAGATTATGTGCTAACACGTCTACACCGTGAACTACTGGTGAAATCAAGTACACGAATGGAAGAAACTTGCATGGTAGATATAAACATCATTGGCAAGTCTCTTCTCGTACATTTAAAGGTGAACTATAAGGTCTCGTAAACATATCAGAAATATGTAGCTTCTGTTTAACAGAGAGCAAAGTTCTTTTTTTCGGCATAGTATTGTCTCGTCGAAATTCAGGCTGACAATCAAAATCTAGCCTACCTCAGGCTGCAACTCCACGCAATCAGGCAAATCAGCATCAGCTACAGCTTCTTCTGCATTTCGTGGGCGCAACCTTACAGCAACACGAACTCTCCCTCGAACTGTAGCAGCATTGCCAAACAATAATTTACATCTCTCCCCAAAAACTCTCAAATTGTATTTTATCATTATACAGTGCCTAAAAGGCACATAAAGTTGAAATCTTATGCATACTGAAGTCAAATTAGCTTATCAAATTAAACGTAGTCATGTCACAGAAAAAGAAAAATATACCCGAAATAGGACACCTGAACACCAAAAAGGTCAATTTTTACTCAAAATCCTATCCCAGTTTGAAACCAAAACACCATTAATAACACCAAAGTATCTACAAAATTCCATAGACATCTTTGAGTCCATTTTTTTCCAATCCATAAAAGACTCGGTCAGTATAACTATCATTTTAGATATCATTTTGGCAATGAACTACTCCATTATTGATATCTTCCATGCTACGAGTATCCTCATTACAACTGCCAATTCCATTCTTCTATCTGATGAAAAACTTGCAAATTGATTGCAGGGGAAAAACATGCAAATTGATTGCAGGGGAAAAACATGCAAATCGGTTGCAATTTCGTCATTCCCTCATGAATCATTTCGCAATTGCTCCTATCCATCAATTGTGCAGAATCAAAACTTTAATTCCCTTCACAAGCTACAAATCAACTACTATACCAGAAAAAAAAAATCAACAATTACAACTAATGTTAATCAGTAGTAATTCAATACATTTACTAATACTATTTCAAAATCTACCAGAACAATGTGATACTAATATTATTTACTACATTTCAAATTAACTATTCAAAACTCAAAATTCAACATAAAGATCACAAATTGAAGCAAACAATTAGCAGTAACAGCAAATGTACTTAAAATAAAAAAATAAAAAAAAGTCAAAGAAAAGCAACTGACCTCCGGCCTCGTCCTTAGCTGAAGATCCTGAGCTACCAGTCGAACCAGTGCTACTTCTTCGTAGATTCGTCTTCGACTTCACCGACGACTTCGAATTTGAAACAACTGAAGTAAGCTGCTTATCAACTACCTTCGCTGCATTACTGCTACTACCATTACTGCCTCTGAAACTACCCCCACCACCACCGGCTATGCCGTTCCGGTAAGTTCCACTCAACATTTGCTTCGAAATCATTCACATACGTTTTCTTGATTTTTTTCAAATTGATTTATTTTTTTATGGTTCAGATGATTCAAGTGATTTTTTTCGAGTAAGGATGAATTTAAGAGTGAGGGGTGCAAAAAGAAGGTGTCAACCCCACTATAAAGTGATGCTTACATTTATGCAACTTTTGGATTTTTTTGATAGTAACAGTATTAAAATTTTCAATTTTACACGTTTCAACAATTTTCTTTTATTTTAATTCTAATTCTAAAAACAATTCTCTTTTATTTTAAAGATTTTTATTTTAGAAACAGTTCTATAATTTTCGTGTGTAAATCGTATCAAATGACATTTATTATAGTCATATATATATATATATATATATATATATAAAATAAAAAGTATACAGGAAAAACACAACATGTTAAAATTAAAGATAAAAGCGATGGTGGTATATTGATGTGATTTATATTAATAAATTAGTCATACATTATGTTCAGTTGTGTATAAATGTATCGTAAAAATCGTTGTGGTTAAATCATTTATTTTCAACATACAACATGGTTAACGTCATTTGTATAATGTAACTTATACTAATGAATTAATATTGCAAGAAGAATATGTGTTTTTAATATGTCATAACATATATATATATATATATATATATATATATATATATATATATATATATATATATATATATCAAGTGGGATTGTTTTGTAATTATAAAAGAAAGTGAGGAGGGAGGGTCAAGGTCGTGGGGGTTGTGGAGGTTGATAGGGGAAATAGAGTGGACTGGTGGGTAAAAAATTCTTTTTGCTTTTGCTTGACTTTATCTATATGCTAGATTTTCAGTGTCGAGTTTACGGAAATGCCCCTGTGGAGATTTAGATTCTGTTAACCACGATTAAAGAGTCGGTTAATCATGCTTAAGCTCCACTAGCTAGTTGGTTAGTACACGACTAACCGTTTTATTATTTAATTAATGTGTTTTTCTACTACGTAGAATATGAATATCCTACTTAATTCATGCATTGTATGCATGTCAAACATGATTGTATTTGTATGCATAAATTTTGAGCAATGGTGATTTTCCATAATATACGGATACTTCTATTTAGTTAAATGTCACGTATCAAATACGGCATTAGATCACATGTTTCGGTGTTTAAATAAAAACTACGTTATTTCATCAAATAGGTATCCTGCACCGATACACATCAGATACTTATAGTATATAAACACACTTAGATTTAAATTGTAGTTTTCAAAACACAGATATGTGGTAACAGGGCATTGGCCCAGTGGTAATTACTGTGGCTCTTAATTAATTCGAATGTTTCGCGTTCGAGTTTTAGTGGGGATAAAAAAAGTGTGCAGTGTATATTTTGTATCCATAAAAAAAAAAACTTGGATATGTGATTCTAGAGGCTGATCCACACTATTAGGGGAGAAGCCAATACCCTTGGTGAGATACGGAAACGTATTTGGATCTTTGAATTTACTCTGATGCATCCATTGGAAAAGATCTCTGGATCAGCTATTGCGCGAAACATATATCCATATATGTGAAATGAAAAACAATGTTAAACTAAGAGTATAAATGTCATCGGATAATGAATGAAAAAACGGTAAAAATTTAATGAAATACCACCCCAAAAATATGAAGTGAACTTCTCCTAGTTAAAAAATACTACCCAAAAAAAAAAAAAATGAAGTGAACTTATCCTTGTACGTATAATATTTGCGCAAATGCCCCGAACCCAATTACTATATATTTCTTTAGAAATGGCACACCCGCAAATGCCTTATCTGTGTTTTGTTATTCACATTTCCATATCCGTCCAATCTAGATGATTATTTTTAAGAAGTGAATAAGGGAGTTTATTAAAAGACCTTGTCGGTTATGCATGTTAAAATACCAATCTTTATTAGGGATAAACAAGAAGGTCTTTAAGGCACAACAACATGATTTAAAAATAGGTTAAAGGTTGTGAAGAACGGTTTTAATTTAAAATAAGAAAAAAAGACAACATGTAGTAACTTATGTAGTAACACATGTAGTACGTGTCCTTCTCAACCATTTTGTATCTTATTTTGTCCTTCTGGCCCGCCATCCCTGTAAAAATAGAAATGTGTTGTGGTGCTCTTAAAAGTCGGGGAAAAATAAAAGGAAACTCTAGCCTTTTCAGGAAAGAAAAAGGGGTATTTGCTTAAAACGGGTGTGTTGACCCAAAACTTGTGTAAAACGGTTTTGGCCCAAAATTTGAATTTTTTTCTTCCGTTTTAGGTGTTTTTTGAACCAAACTAAAACCCTATTTGGGAAGGGGCACCCCTTAGGGGATTTGAGGCCCTTAAGATCGTGCACATTTGTGAAAGAAATGGGAGAAAATCGCGGGTCAAACTTCACTAAAATCCAAAACACCCTTTTTTCCAAACTTTTTTTCCAAAACACCCTTCTTTACTCATTATCCCAAAGAAAAACTATGTAAGTCGGTATTATCTACAAAAAAGAACTTCGCTCGTATAGGACTAAAACGACGTTCTAGAAAAATGCGTGTGTATACATATGTGTGTCTTTATGTGTGAGAAATCGGTTTGAAAATAAAATACTTTAAAAGATTGTTCTCTTTTAAATATGTCCTCTTTTAAGATTGAAAAAAATTATATATCCATTACACTTTCATTATGTGCCGTAAACTTGATTGTAATTTTTTGGTGGTACAAGACCAAATTTTTGAGCCATTATGTCATCAGTTTGAAAACATATCATTGATTGCTTGTTTTTATACATGGGGGTCCACCAGAAATCTGTTATTTCCTACTCCCTCCGTTCCGAAATAACTGGAGGGGTTGCTAAAAATATTTGTTACAAAATAACTGAGGCAATTACATTTGCAATGTATCATTTATTGTGTTATTCCTACATCTATCCTTAAATTAAAGTATTAACTTACATTCTTAATATACGTGTTTCTTGCAACTGCAACAGTTATTTTAGAACGAAGAGAGTATTTCTTTGTCACACAAAGTAGGATTTAATGTTGAGTCATAGTAAAATTCGTGTAAACTTGAAATTTTTGAAAATTAAAAAAAGCACATAAGTTGTATGGAAGATTAAAAGCCGCTTCTCTCTCTAATCCCATTCTCTCTCTCAAAGCCTTTTATCAAAGCTCCGTTCAGGCCCTTATGCTTCGACGCCGGCGGCGAAGTTTGCTGCCGGCGTCAACCCTATGTATATAGTTTCTATTTAGCTTTTATTTTTCGCTTTGATCGGTGTAGTTCCATGGTTCGTGGCCATCCTTTGCCTTTCACCAGCTCTGATCGATTTTGATGGCTGATGTCTCTCCGGCGGTGGCTCTGCTCCAGTCAGCTTCTTTCTTCCGTTTTTGGGGCTGAACGGCGTTTTGCTTCAACCCATCAAGAAGCTTAACCTCCTACTATCCTTTCTCTAGAAGCTTTGCTTGCTCGTGATGGTGGTGGTGAGATCTGTGGCTGTCTTGTTTGGATCTGGAGAGATCGTCTGTTTTAGCTCGGTATCACCGGCGGTTTGAGTCGACATGTCCGTTTGACCTGCGTTTCTTTCCGTCGGTTGCTATTAGGGTTGGGAAGGAAAGCCAGGCTTGCGGCCTCTTTCTGATTTGGTGGCGGCTTGCGGCGGTGCGTGGGTGGTCTGACGCTTTTACCGGCGATGATGCTCTGAAAGAGAGTTTTTTTTCTTGGTTCTTTTTTAAGCTGTTTTAGTTTTGTATTGTGTGTGTTGTCAGGTAATAGATTGCTTTAGAGGACCCCGTGTCTGAGCGTTTCTCATCATTTGGAGAGTCTTTCTCTTTGTTGTTCAGCACCCTCTTCCCAATCTATTATCTGGCTTTGTGGTGTTGTATTGTTCGTAGGTTTGTGTCTCTAGTTTACTTTATCCAGTTGTGATCCGGCTTTAACCGGCGGTGTCCGGCGTTGTTCTTGTATTTTTACCGGCGTTAGTCCGACGATTAATAAAATCTTTCGTTTCCCGAATAAAAGAAAAGAAAAAAAGAAAAAAAAAAAAGGTGTATGGAAGATTGCACTTTTGCACCTTCTTTTTGGTACATAAGAAAAACTTTTGAATAAAAGTACATATATAAAGTGGTTTGAATATCTAATCAAATCGAATCTAAAGATCGAGAATTTGATTGAAAAGGCGCCAAAGTGATTGATTTATCATAAATTATTGTTACTAATATAAGGAAAATGATATGTGTACTACACTTGTGTGTAGTAGTGACGGACCCAGAATTTTTTTCAGTGGGGGTCGAATTCTCACTAAAATATGTAGCGAAAACTTTTCTAAAAAAATTCACAAATGTTAATAAAAAAAAGGGGAAAACATAAATATTAAGCGCTAGAAAGGGAAAAAAAAACATAAATAACAAAATGTAGATAAAAAAACAAACAAAAAGGGATTAAAAAAAATATATAACAGCTAGGATTTGAACTCTTGACACCATACCAATTGAGCTACGGTAGAGTTTTATTAGAAATGTTCGAAAATATATACATACACAGATATTTAATATTATTGGAGAGGTATACTAGTAATTTCACACCGAAATTTTAGTGGGGGCCATGAACCCCCCTCCTCCATGCTGGGTCCGTCCCTGGTGTGTTGTGCACAAACCAGTATATGTGTGGTAGCCCTTGATTAAAGCAGGGACGGACCCAGCATGGAAGAGTTGCATAACATATCTAATAAATCTCTACCTACAGCTCAATTGGTATGGTGTCAAAGTATTAACCATGTGGTCAAGAGTTCGATACATGCTTTTTTAATCCTTTTTTTGTTTGTTTTGATCTACCGTTTGTAATTTATGTTTTATTTTTCCCTTTCTAGTGTTTAATGTTTATGTTTTCCTCTTTTTCTTATTAACATTTGTGAATTTTTCCAAAAAAAATTTCGCTACATATTTTAGTGAGAATTCGGCCCCCACTGAAAAAAATTATGGGTCCGTCACTAGATTAAAGTGATCAATTATTTTTTGTGGTGGGTCCCAACAGAATATGTGGTGATAATTATGTTGTGTAAGATGTTGTGGTTGAAAGAGTAATGGATGTATCACTACTGCTAATATAAACATCATTTAAGTTCTCAAAAATATAGTATATCATCATTAACGAAATAGTAAATACAGAAAAAAAATGCATAATTCCTATGATCATCGTTTTGTACACAACAAAGCAGGGGCGGACCTACCCTAGGGTGGGGTGGTCTCAAGACCACCCTAAATTTTGATTAAAAAAAATTATTGTATTAATATTAGTGTTAATATTAGTATGTAATGTGTCTTTTTGTTAATTAAAAGAATATTTATCCTAGTGGTTTAAGAACAAACTTCTTTAGTCTCAGTAACCGTTGGTTGTAGGTTCAAAGGCAAAATTGCAAATTTAGTCCTGTAACTGGGCACGTTTTGTAATTTTGGTCCTGGTTTTTCTCCGATCACAATTTTAGTTCTTTAAGTTTTTTTTTTTTTGTTGCAAAAAACGACTTGAATGCCGGAAAATGCTCACTGGACAACTTTTCCGGCCAAAAAAATATCATGTCATCCGATATTGACATTTCAGCCAAACACGTCAGCATTTTTTTTATTCGAACCTACAACCTTACATTAAAAATCTAGACTCTTGGCCATCCAAACTACAACCACAACTATTGTTTTAGACACAACATAGTACTTAAGGACACGTTCAATATAAAAATAGCATAGAGAATCTAATAATACAAACATTTTTATTTTTTATAAAGAATAGATAGTATTGGTACATGTGGCGATACATTTATATTGAATGTTTATTTTAATATAGTAATATGAGAGGTTTTTAATTTTTTTTTTTTATGTATTTTCGTAAAGATGCAACATATTCTTGTCATGTCATGTTTTTTATTTCTTCCAACTCTTTTTCATGGTCACTAAATTGGATAATTAATTAAATTAACAAATGAAGTGATAAAATGAATGTATTAATTTTAATTATTCTCATTTAACAAAAAAAAGTCCTTAACAAAATGAGACAAAAGGAAATATTAATTACTCGATTATAGCTAATGATATTGTTACGATCAGTCTGAAACAACAAATAACGGTAACATGATGTAATGGTGCAACATCGAATGATATTACATTTCATCAATGGTATATAGTATCATTGTCACATAACATTGCATGATTCGGTGTGTCAGAATGGCTCATTAAATTACGAGATGCGTTGTATTAGAGTGGTTTAACAATAATATTATTCAGAAATTAAAGATAGAAAAAGAAACTAATCGGGAAATTAGTAGTGGTACTAGTAACGTATCATCAATGGTATATAGTACCATTGTCACATAGCATTGCATGATTCGGTGTTTCAGAATGACTCATTAAATTACGAGATGCGTTGTAATAGAGTGGTTGTAACAATAATATTAGGGAATATCTTTTCACACAAATTTTTATCTTAGCACACAGAATTTTTTTTTCCAATTTCGCCCTTATTATTTTTATTTTACGCGCGTTCATTCTGACCAAAGTTTGGTCAGAATATGACACATTATCCATACTGAAATATGGTCAGAATATACGTGTTGAGAGTCCACACTGGTTGATTCTGACCATATTTTAGGTAGAATGTTTGAAGTTTTGCAAACTCATACATAGTCAGAGCATCATTCTGACCAATATTGAGTCCGGAATACTCTACACATTCAGACTAGAATTGGGTCAGGATAACAACAACAATATAAGAGCACCACTATTGATTCTGACTGAATTTCAGACAGAATATTAAAAGTTTTTTGTACTCAATTTTAGTCAGAATGTCTTTCTGACCGGTATTGAGTATGAAAAACATTCAAAATTCGACTAGAATAAAATCAGTATAATGATCGTATTCTGACTCAAATTTGGTCAGAATGGCTGCTGTGTAAATTGACCATAAATTGGCCAGAATAGTATATATTTTACGGACTCATTTACGGTCAGAATGGCAGGCGTGTGGAATATCCAAACGAATGCCACTCTCGGCTCTTGGTAAGTGTAAAACAACATTTGTGTGAAAAGATGGTCCCTAATATTATTCAGAAATTAAAGATAGAAAAAGAAACTAATCGGAAAATTAGTAGTGGTATTAGTACCGCTAAAATAAGCATATATTAAGTCACATACATTATACAATATATATTATACATAAAAAAAATAAGAAAAATTAAGAACCTCTCATATTACTTAAAACAGACATTCAATAAATGAATCACCACGTGTAACAAATACTATCTATACTTTATAAAATAAAATAAAATTGTCTGTATCATTAGATTCTCTATAATACTTTTATACGGAACGTGTTTTTAAGTAATATGTTGTGTCTTAAACAATAGATGCGCCTGTAGTTAGGAATGGCCAATTGTCTAGACTTTTAGTCTTAGGTTGTAGGTTCGAATCCCTCTTTTGAGCAACATTTTATTCTTTGTAAAAAAGTGCTGACGTGGAAAGTGGTGCTGACATGTCAATTTCGGATGACATACATTATACAATATATATTATACATAAAAAAAATAAGAAAAATTAAGAACCTCTCATATTACTTAAAACAGACATTCAATAAATGAATCACCACGTGTAACAAATACTATCTATACTTTATAAAAAAAAATAAAATTGTCTGTATCATTAGATTCTCTATAATACTTTTATACGGAACGTGTTTTTAAGTAATATGTTGTGTCTTAAACAATAGATGCGCCTGTAGTTAGGAATGGCCAATTGTCTAGACTTTTAGTCTTAGGTTGTAGGTTCGAATCCCTCTTTTGAGCAACATTTTATTCTTTGTAAAAAAGTGCTGACGTGGAAAGTGGTGCTGACATGTCAATTTCGGATGACATGACATTTTTTGGCCGGAAAAGTTGTCCGATCAGCATTTTCCGGAGGACCATTTCCGCAACAAAAAAAAACCACTTAAGGGACCAATATTGTGACTGAAGAAAAACTAGAACCAAAATTACAAAACGTGTCTAGTTACAGGACTAAGTTTGCATTTTTGCCTAGGCTCACATCCTGCTATTAGCTTTTGCAGTTTATATACCAAGACCGCCCTAGAATCTTTTGCAGTTTATATACCAAAACTACCCTAGATTTTTTTTTTTTTAGCTTTTGCAGATTATATACCAATACCACCCTAGAATCTTTTGCAGTTTATATACCAAGACAACCTTAGATTTTTCTTTTTCTTTTTAGCTTTACAGTTTATATACCAAGACCACCTCCGAAAAGTTTCATGGTTCCGCCACTACAACAGAGGATCATGGCTCCTATTATTTGACACTAGTCGGCAAACTACTATATTTAAGTCAGTCTTACGAGACTTGATATCATATTTGCAGATTTGCAACTTAGTCAACATCTAGCCTCTTCAAAAGAGTTGCTACTTAATTAAGTTGCTTGGCTCGAATTTGGATAATATATTAACGATCATAGTTCAAACCTAAAAAATTTAATTCCAATTCATTCGTGTAGTAAAATCAAACACAAACTCATGTATTTGATATTCGACTCGTCTCAGTTGGTTTACACCTCTATACTTTATTAATCCCTTACAAGTGTATAATTCGGCACGATATTAAAATTATGTTGTGTTACGTATGATTTAATTCAATGATGTAGAGGTAGACATCAAAGATTTCATTTTATTTGATATATTTATAATCGATTATTGTGGAGACATTGGGTAGAGAATTTTCAACACAATGTGTCGTCTCAAAAGATTGAAAGGCTCTATAATACATGTTATAAGACTGGAATGCTTTGCTTTGGACCCCTACCTACACACGTGGGAATGCTATGCTTAATAAGGTATAGCTAGACTTAAAAGATGAATCCATGAATTTATTTGAATAGAATCATAGGAGTCTAAAATTACATTTTTCTCTCTAGAATTCTGTTTTGGTGAGATTATCGAAATCTGAAACTACATTTTTGTAACAACAAAGTTACATATCGCTTTAACTTTTAAAACAAAAACCCGGATCTCAGTGGGTCACATGACCTTTCCTTAGGAAGGGTATATCCGCCTCTGCAGGGACGGACCAATTGCCGATGGGGGCTAAGTCCACCCAGTCTTTTTTTTCCTTTTAAATAGATAGTATCAAACCCTCTCGAGAATAATATAGTTTGACTATTATATTTATTTTAAATATTATTATTGTAGTATTTATCTTATAGTGACTTATTGACTAAGTCACCGAACCCTATATATTGTACTCTATCCGTTCGGTTGAATCAGCGAAATACGATTATTCTATATCATGATATGGTATCGGAGCATGTCAATTTTCTCTCTCGTTATGTCAATTCTTCCCTAAACCCTAACCCTTTTTCTTTATAAAAAAATAAACAAAACAAAACAACTTCGGCTGCAGATTCTTCTCCGGCAACTCATCAAATCACCATCTCCCAATTGCAGCGTTCAATTCCCGCTCCGGCTGCTCCTTCTCCTTCCCCGACAGCAACTCCTCAGGCTGCCCTCTTCTCCTTCTAGCTCTTCTCCTCTCCCATCCCTTAGTCGAAGCGAACTCTTTTTTTTTTTTTTTATCTTCTATCTGTTCTTGAAGAATTTACTGAATCGAACAAGAATCTACACAGAAAACTGAAGAAAACAGAATGAATTTCATTAAACTATAAACTGCTTTGAAGCAAAATACAATAGGAGAGAAATCTGCAGTATTTCAGTGGTTTTACAATTTGTACAACTGATAAATTACTTCCCTACACTAATCGGTATATATAGAAGTATCTTGGACTATAAGGAGCTGTGGTAACCGCCTGCAACTGCCTCAACAACTTGCTAACTAACTTTCAACTTGAGTGTTTGATGAAATGTCTACAAGAGCACTTGAACACCTCTAAACACTTGTAGATATATCTTCAATACCCCTCCTCAAGCTGGATCAGAGAGACATCTTGCACTGGAACACCTCTAAACACTTGTAGAAACTGGCTTAAAAGTAGAACATGTTCCCAATTTAGACAGCAAGTAACTGAAAATGGGAGTGTCCAAAGCCTTTGTGAGAATGTCTGCTAACTGATTTGTTGTCCTGACAGGCATCAATTTCAAGAAACCTGCTTGAACTTTTGCCCATGTAATGTGGCAATCAAGTTCAACGTGTTTAGTTCTCTCATGAAAAATTGAATTTCTTGCTATATGTATGGCACTTGCATTGTCACAAAATAGTAATATAGGTAAAGAGACATGTATCTACAGGTCTTTTAGGATGTATACCAGCCATTGCAGCTCACAGGTGGCATTAGCCATTGCTCTATATTCAGCTTCAGAGGAGCTTTTGGATATGGTGCTTTGCTTCTTGGATTTCCAAGAGATTGGTGTCGTCCCAAGGAACATAATGTAGCCTGAAATAGACTTCCTTGAGTCTTCACATCCTACCCAATCTGAGTCTGTGTATCCTTTCAGGATGAGGTCATTGTCAGCTTCAAACAAAATGCCCTGGCCAGGATTGAGTTTTAAGTATCTTAAAACTCTATGTGCAGCCTGCATATGGTTGACTGTAGGATGGGATAAAAACTGACTTAATTGCTGCACCACATATGCTATGTCAGGTCTAGTGAAGGATAAGTAGATCAGTTTCCCAACAACTGTTCCGTATAGAGTGTTATCAGCTAGTAGTTCAGAATCACCAGCAGTCAACTTCTGTTTGGAATGCATTGGTGTAGTAACTGGTTTGAGTTCCATGAAGCCATATTCTTGTAGTAAGTTCATGATGTATTTCCTTTGATTTTTATATAAACCTTTTTCTGATCTTGCTACTTCAATACCTAAAAAATACCTTAGATCTCCAATGTCCTTGATCTGAAATTTCTTGTGTAAAACCTGTTTGACCTCATCAATTGGAACCATAGAGGAGCTTGTTGCTATTATGTCATCCACATATACAAGTAATGCTATGAAATCTGGTCATGATCCTCTTGTGAAGAGACTGTGATCATGTGGTGATCGGATAAATCCTATTTCAGTCAATGCTTTTGTGAGTTTTGAATTCCACTGTCTACTAGCTTGTTTTAGGCCATATAAAGACTTTGTAAGTCTACACACTTAATTAGGTCTGTTTGCCTGAAATCCCAATGGTAAATCCATGTAAACCTCTTCATCCAATTCACCATGTAAAAAGGAATTATTAACATCCATTTGATGTATATGCCATTTCTTAGAAGCTGCAAGTGCTAATAGAGTTGTGATGGTAGTGACTTTTGCTACAGGAGAGAATGTTTCTTGATAGTCAATACCATAAGTTTGTGTGTAGCCTTTTGCTACCAATCTAGCCTTATATCTTTCTATAGATCCATCAGCATGATATTTAATCTTGTACACCCATTTGCAGCCTATGGTTGTTTTTCAAGGTGGCAGGGTTACAACCTCCCATGTTTTTGTTGCTTGCAATGCATCCAGCTCTTTCTGCATAGACTCTTTCCAGCATTCTTGCTTGATAGCCTGATTGTATGTTTTAGGCTCTTGTATACTGTCTGTTGCACAAGCAAACTTCTGATATTTGTTGAGAAGATTATCATATGTCACCACATTATTTATGGAATGTGGTGATTTTCTGGTGGGAATTACATATTCTCTGAGATAGGTAGGAGCTTGTCTCTGTCTGTTAGACCTTCTAGTTTCATGTTGTGTAGTTTGCTGAACATGATCTGCACTTATTGTAGGTTCCTCATGTGCTTCCACGGTTGTATGAGAATGCTATATTACTTCATCTGTGACTACTTCATATGGCACAGGTAAGGGTACAAGAGTCTGCTGTATATCTGTATTATTGATGTGTAAAGGAAAAATTGTTTCATAGAATTGCACATCTCTAGACACAAAAATATCTCTAGTTTGTTTGTCCAGCATAATATGACCTTTAGTAAATTTGGGAACCCCAAGGTAGACACATTGTCTTTCTCTTGGATCAAATTTTTTCCTATGTTGTGACTGTGTACATGCATATGCAAGAGAACCAAAAACTTTAAGCTCATCATAGTCAAATTGTTTTCCATATAACAAGTAGTAAGGTGTTTTAAGTTGTATTACAGGTGAGGGAGTCAAATTGATCAAAAACACAGCATGTAATACATAATAACCCCAATAAGTGAGAGGCAAATTGGACTGGAATTTTAATGCCCTAGCTACATTCAAGATGTGTTGATGCTTTCTTTCTACAATGCCATTATGTTGTGGGGTATCCACACAGGATGTTTGGTGTATAATCCATTTCTTAGCATAAAACTCAGGCATATCAAACTCTACACCATTATCTGACCTTATGATTTTAACATGTCTGTTAAATTGGACTAAAGCATACTGAACAAATGACTGAACAAGTTGTCTAGCCTCAGACTTAGCTTTTAATAGAAAAATCCAAGTGAATCTAGAGAAGTCATCAACAACAGTCAAGAAGTAGGAATGTCCATGCACTGTTTTTTGTTTATAAGGGCCCCATATGTCAAAATGAACAAGATCAAACACATTATGCACAATAGATTGTCTTAAAGGAAAAGAATTTCTCTTCTGTTTTGCTAACTGACAAACATGACAAGGTTTCTGACCATTATTACAAACAAAATCTGTACAAATCAAGTCTGAAAGTCTTTTATTTGACAAATGACCAAGTCTGTAATGCCAGAGCTGGTCATTTGTGATAGAAGACTGATTATCTATCAAAGAAACATTATTAGCTACCATATGTTGTTGTGCAAACTTTTGTTCATTATTCAAAACATAAAGCCCTTTAGACTTGCTAGCTGATCCAATCTGAATCCCAAGCCTCTTGTCCTGAATGAGACAAGAATTAAGATCAAATACAATGGCTAAATCAGGATTAGCAGTAAGTTTAGCCAAAGAAATTAGGTTAAAATTGAAAACTGGTATGCATAAGACATCTGTTAGGATCAGTTTGTCATTTATACAAACCGTGCCTATATGTGTAACTCTCACATTGGCACCATTTGGTAAACCAACAAACATGTTATCAACTGGCCTTGAGGATTTCAGATAATGGATGCTACTGATTATATGGTCAGTGGCACCAGAATCTATAATCCAAGTCAATGAGCCACTAGACTTAGACAAACCTGATACATCAGCTGTAGGAGCAAAGTTTGTTGTCAAAACAGTAGCCTGGTTGGCAACATGCTCAAATGGTTCTGCCTTCTGTGTATCCAAAAGCTTTATTAGTTGCTGAAACTGAGCCTTATTCAATGTGTAGCCTTCAGAATCTTGTGTATTGACCATAGTGTTGCCATAATTAATACCCTGGACATCTGCATTATTGCCATAATTCATACCTGAACATCTGCAACTGATTCTGCCATGTTTACCCTACTTTTAGGTTCCCAACCTGGTGGAAAACCATGCTTTTTGTAACATTTATCCACTGTGTGCCCTGTATATCCACAGAAAGTGCACTGCATCTTTTTACCAGTTGGTGCATTCCAGCATTTCTCTTGAATGTAAAACCACTATTAGATGCTGCCCTGTTCCAACTCTGTTGACTAGCCTGATTCTGTGTACTCATAGCACTATTATTGGAGAAATTGGGGTTGAAGGCCCTGTTATACAACACTGTGCCTTCTGAAAACTTATTATCAGAATCTTTCTGATCCTCCAACTTTAAAGCCATAGAAAAGACTGTATCTAGGTCTGGAACATGCACCATCAATTTTGCTTGTGTCAAAACATGAGTAAATTCAGAATTCAGTCCTCTCAAAAACTTGACAACTCTTTCTGTTTCAGCATAACCAGTGAAAATCTTGATAACATCACAATGACATCTAGGATTGCAAGAACACACAGGGTCTGGTTTCATGATGGCTATCTCGTCCCATAACATTTTGAGTCTTGTAAAGTAACTAGTGACATCAGAATCACCTTGTTTAAGAACATTTACTTGCTCTAACAAATCCCCCAAACGAAATACATCTAACCTTGAAAATCTAGACTGTAAATCAAGCCAAATTTGTCTAGCAGTTTCTTTGTACATTACACTTAGGGCAATCGACGGCATTACCGAATTCAGAATCCAAGTCTTCACAAACATATTACACTGTAACCAAACTTGAAACTCTGGGGAATCTATAGCCGGAGCACTAATTGTTCCGTCTATAAAACCAAGTTTATTCTTGGTTATCAAGGCCATCTTCATGGAATGACTCCATGGATGGTAATTCTTGTTATTCAACAAAGGTTGCACCAATACTAAAGTCGGATTTTCATTAGGATGAAGATACAGAGGATTACCTGGCAAAATGCCATGGTTTTGAGCTGCAGAATCCATGGAGAAAACTAGCTGAAGCAGGAACAAGCAAACAAAGCAAAAAACGCTCTAAGAACTTCAAACAGAACCAGAATTCTGCAAAAAAACTGAAAATCTAATGCAAGATCACATCGAACAAGCACGGAATTTCTCTGATACCATGAAGAATTTACTGAACCGAACAAGAATCAACATAGAAAACTGAAGAAAACAGAATGAATTTCATTAAACTATAAACTGCTTTGAAGCAAAATACAATAGGAGAGAAATTTGCAGCATTTCAGTGCTTTTTACAATTTGTACAACTGATAAATTACTTCCCTACACTAATCAAGTATATATAGAAGTATCTTGGACTATAAAGAGCTGTGGTAACCGCCTGCAACTGCCTCAACAACTTGCTAACTAACTTTCAACTTGAGTGTTTGATGAATTGTCTACAAGAGCACTTGAACACCTCTAAACATTTGTAGATATATCTTCAATAGTTCTAGGTTGAATTCGACAACCGAGACGAAGATTTAATCGAAGGGGTCAATCATCTTCTTCTACTGAGTTGAAGGCAAACAAAAAAAAAATCTGATATTTTCCATCATGCTTAAATCGATCTGGGTGCTTTAAAACCATCGTTTACATTCTTTATCGTCTTCTTGTTCTTATTAATCTATTGCTGGAAATTTCGTAGATAGTTACCTTTGTTTAATTCTTAATTTAGTTTTGTTCAATACCTGAGAAAGTTGGAAGGTGTGTTAGATCTGAGTCTTGAGAAGCCATCAATATAAATTTGTCATTAAATTCAAAAAAAAAAAAAATCACAAATCAACCAAAAAAGAGGCATATTGAACTTAGATCTTTTCAGGTAAGCATCACCAAATGATCTTGAGACCTGCATAAGACCCTTTACGCACGTTGCCAAAAAAAAGGAAACAAAGAAAAATATCTTTACGATATTGCTTCTCCGACATGGTGCGCAGCTTTCATCCTTTTCGAGAACGGGGGCATAGCCAAGGATTTAATTGGTCATCCGCACTCTTTCTGATCTGGACAAAATCGTGGTGCTATGAACTTCTCTTGCCAAATTTGCTCTCAAATCGGCCATGTTGCTCCCTCCTGCCCCTACCGCTACGACCACTCTCAGCCACTGCCCCCCCGGACACCGCCACAGGCATACGCCGCTTCTCGCTCCACTCATCCCGGATCTGATTGAATTGCAGATACTGGTACCACTCATCATCTCTCCCAGGACCGTCACAATCTCACCCTCACATCTGCACCTTATGCGGGCCCGACAAAGAGCATGTAGGCAACTGTACAGGTTTACCTATTACTTATTACGGCTCTTCTTCTGTATATTCTCCTTCCCAGTCATTTCATTTATCTAATATTTTTGTTACACCTTCAATCACGAGAAATCTCTTATCAGTACATAAATTTTCTTCGGATATGAATGTAATATTCCGATTTTCGGGAAAGGGCAGACGTGTCATTTTACGAAAACAAAATATTATTATTGCTTTTCTTTTATTGGAGTTAAGTGTTGCATTAATTATATATATATATATATATATATATATATATATATATATATATATATATATATATATATATATATATATATATATTTGAAATATGTATATGATTTAAAGAGAATTTCTGATTTTTGGTAATTAGGGATAAATAAGGAAAAAGGGATTTATGGGAAATTGGTATTTAAGGAAAATTGACACAGATTATTCCCATAACCTAGTTAATCAGAAAATCAGTTTCCACACCTCTTCTCTGCGCAAATTTGGGGGAGAAGAAAGGGCAAGAGAGTTGTTACAGTATCTGAAGCGTTGCTTGATCGTTTTCAGATCGAGTAGAGAATTGGAACCCTTGTGAGGAGGACACCGTTTGGATTTCAGCTTTGTTGGAAGGGCTGCAGATTTTTGAGGCTGTTTGGATCAGTTTTTGGCTGCAAATAAGTAAGAGACTCTTCCTATGATCTCGATTATGATTTGTAAAGTTTAGATCATGTTTTAAGATGCGTAGATGCAAGAAAGATGTGTTTTTCGTTGATCAAAGGATCATAGATGGTTTGGAATGTTTAGATATGTTTTCTACCTTTTACTGTGTTGAAATCGATGTTAATTAGGTTAGAAACGGATTAGAAATCTCGTTAGAAGATTTTAGCGTTTTGGGAAAAACCCAGGCAAACGAGCGTTCGCACTAGGCAAACGGGCGTTTGCGATCATAGCAGCCCAAACGGGCGTTTGCACAAGGCAGATGGGCGTTTGAGGTTAGACTTTTGATTCAAGATGTAGCCATTTTTTACGGACGGGCGTTCAGGGGTTAGTGGACGGGCGTTCGATGTCAAACGGGCGTCCATAGGATGTCAAACGGGCATTTGACCTGTTTTACCTTGTTTTTACTGTTTTATCGTTTCAGCTTGGTTTCGGGCTTCATAATCATGTTATTATTGTTTTAAACCCTTAATTTGTGATACGTGAACATTTCATAAACATAAACAAGCCTGAATTGAGCTTCTGATTCGTTTAGTTAAAACACCGAATGTACTCTTAAAGGGAGTTGAAGTTCGGATCTGTCGGAAGAGCATGATAGGCTTGTGCTTTGATGAATTAGCATTCATCGATGTCTGTGTAATTGCTAGGCCTTGTCTATGTCTAGTGGTCTAGGAGGAGAGTAGTATTTGTGAGGAGAATAATTGAAAACGCTTAGGTGGTTAGTTAATCATTCCAATAAATACGTACTTGACTAGTAAAAGATTAAACAACATGTCTCTCTTGGATAGGCACCAGTCTATATCGCGATGTGTGTGCTACCTCTGAAGGTGGAAGAACCCGTAGGTCAAAAAAACCACAAGTTCGGGTGACTCCACTGAGATGTGCGTACTATCGGAGCCTACCTATTCTAGACTTCGTGGATATTAGTGTGATCCACTAATATGTTGCCAAGAGTATCCCAAAAGTGGATACGCGTAGTGCCCTTGAGTGCGTTTGTCACATAGATAAGTTAAGTAGAAACGTTTAGTCAATTCATGTTGATGGACATAAAATGAACCCCGGATTGAGTCGGTCACATATAAACAACTAAACTTCTAAATACCTTTTCTTTATAAACTATAATTGTTGTCATAGCTTCTCTTTCTTATTAAGTACGTTGTACTTACCTCAAATGCATGTTTTCTATGTGTTTGGGGGTGAGAAGACGAACAGGTTGATAATGTTTACGAGGAAGAGTTCGATGATAACGTTTGAAGACTCCTTGTTGAAGACTTTACATTTATTCTTTTATCACCCTTTATTATACTGTTGGTTTAGACTTTGGTCTTCCGAGACTTGTAGTACTTTTACATTTATTTTGAGAATGTCGTACGTTTCCTTTGGATTTCATAATTTCCTTGAATGTAATAAGTTACATTTCTATCTTTAGATTTCATGTTTCTATTCTTGGATGTTTGGAATTTTTATACCCGAGTCTTTTGCTTCCGTTTGCTTATTTTTGATACGATGTAGTAGAGGCTTACGTATAAAGTGAATTTATTTTTAGTTTATACGTGCTGAACGTTCCTTTTCCGGATAAGGACTCGGTGTCCGGGAACGGGGCGTTACAATGTATTTTGAATTTCATGGGTCTTACTTTCTTGTAAAAGATTACTCTGGTCACACCCACCTTAGAGGATTTGTAAAAGATGGCATATATCACTTCTCCACCCCATTTCAACCTCCTCTTGCTCCTGATCAGGCTCTGGGCTCATCCCTCACATCGTCCATCATGTGGCATCAGCGTCTCGGTCACTGTTCTTATTCCGTACTACGTCAAGCCTTAAAAAGCCTTCCCACATTTACTCCTACTAAGGCATCGCCTTCTGTTTGTGCCCCGTGCCAGTTAGCAAAAAGTCACCGTCTTCCTTTATACACTTATGAGTTTACCTCTACAGCCCTATTGGACTTGATTTACTCCGATTTTTGGGGCTCCAGTTCTGAGCCCTCAATTTATGGTTCCCGTTATTATGTTAGTTTTCTGGATGACTTCACCAAATATCTATGGCTCTATCTCCTGAAAAATAAATCTGATGTTGAAACTATCTTTCCTGACTTTCTTGCTATGATTGAACGTCAGTTTAATGCCAAACTCACTTCCATCCAAACTGATTGGGGTGGTGAGTACCGTCGCGTTTCCACTCATCTTACCTCTCTTGGCATCCGGCATCGCCTTTCCTATCCCCACACATATGAACAAGTTGGTGCCATTGAGCGCCGCCACCGCCAAATTATTGAAGTTGCCCTCACCCTTCTCACCCAATCTAATCTTCCACTTCCCTATTGGGAGGACGCCTTTATCACTGACACTTACATTATCAACCGGCTTCCCACCAAAGTTCTTCATGATAAGTCTCCTTATTAAATGTTCCACCATCGGCCTCCTGACTATACTTTCCTTCGAGTCTTTGGGTGTGTGTGTTGGCTCTATCTTCGTCCCTACAACCATCACAAAACTGATTTCTGATCCAAAACTTACATCTTCCTCGGACATGGTCATTCTCACCATGGTTTTAAATGTCTCGACCTTGCCTTTGGCCGTATCTATATTGCTCGCCACGTTGTTTTCGATGAATCCGTCTTCCCCTACACGCCTTCTCTCTCCAAACCCACACTTGATACTCTCACTGTACCGCTGCCCGTCTTCCTCCCAGCACCTCCACAAAATCCACCTCCCATGCCGGCCCATTCCAACGCGGCACCACCCTCTGTGGCTCCTTCTCCCGAGCCCTCGCCACCCACTTCTTCTGCGTCCACATCAGCTTCGGCCTCTCCAGCTTCGTCTCATGAACAACCTGCTCCCACTCATACCATGGTTACTCACGCCAAAACCAATTCTCTTAAACCTATCTCTCGGCCTGACTTTATCCGTTATCCGCTTCCTAAAGCTCTTGTTACTTCTACCGACTCCCTAGACCCTACTTCCTATACTGAAGCTCCCAAACACCCGAATTGGCGTAATGTTATGAGAGAGGAAATTGATACGTTGTTGCGCAACCATACATGGGATCGTGTGCCTCCGCATCATCGTATGAATATTGTTGGAAATAAATGGGTTTATCGCACTAAACATCATGCCGATTGCCGTTTTGAGCGTCACACTCGACTCGTGGCCAAGGGATTTCATCAGGCCGAAGGCATTGATTTCACTGACACATTTAGTCCGGTCGTTAAACCGGTAACTATTCGTCTTCTTCTGTCTCTTGCCGTTTCGCAGGGTTGGTCTCTTCTCTAGGTGGATATTCAGAATGTTTCCTCCATGGGAATTTATCTGATCCCGTTTATATGCAGGAGCCACAAGGATTTGTACACCCTGATTATCCAGATTAATGTTTGCCGTCTTCGCCGCAGCCTTTATGGCCTTCGTCAGGATCCCCGTGTTAGGTGTGATGCCCGAAAGACAATTTTGTAATTGTTTTATTTAATAAATAAAATGATGTTATTATTCATATTTATTATTCTCATATTCACCGATGTGACAATAGTATTTACACTACAGAAAACCCTAAAGTATATCGTTTATGTAATCACTTAACTCGGTGTATGGTATATACACAGGAGGATTGAGTTAGTGAAGATGTACTTAAAATACAATTATCCCGTAGTGAAGTTAATCGAGAGTATCGGGTCTCTCTTTTAACGTGCTATTAATGCGCCCAGAACACAATAGGTGTGATTGTCTTATCCGGACTTTCGGTTAAGAGAACCTAATGGGGCATTTATATATGATAGATATATCATATAGGGCTGGACCGATTTGATTAGAGTTCACGATATAATTCCGTAATCGAGAAGTCTTATCAAATCAATGGATGACCATATTTATGGATATATCTTAATCCTGAGGTGATCACAGTCAACTGCTTGAATCAGTATGAAGTTTGACTTGACGGTTAAGGATTACACTGAGTCTGTGGTCTGAATTACCCCATCTTGGCATTGTACTGGATTGAGTGAGTAGTCTGTGTTATCACAGATACGGAATCCATTCCTTCCATTTATGGAAGTAGATAGACAGTTCCCTTATTTGTTAATCCTAGAAACCGATCGATCGTGCGAGTTCATATTACACTGATTAGCTACCAGTGAGTTGTATGAATTAATTGATCACTAGGGGTTAATGGTAAATAAGGATAAGAGGTTCTTAAAAGGGTTAACGGTAACTTCCCGATTTAGAACGAACAGTCTATGGAGGATTAATCCATATGTAATGATTATATCAATGGACGCTTATTATTATTCTCGTGAGGAGATAAATATAATCTTATAATCGGAGGAGTGCAGTCACGGGATTATGGTGGCATATTCCTGTGATTGATTTATCGAATATAATTATTCTATAATTATTTATTTGATTTATCGGAGCCGCTGATTATTAGTCCATGGTCCCCGACGTGCCTCCTAATATAGCATAGCTATTCTCGGACGTCGAATCCTGATAATATTAATTTAGTTCTTGTTGGACTTTATTAAAACAATATGTGAATTAATTGTTTAGTGGACTATTAAATTAGTTGGGCTAAATAATTAAATATGTGAAAAAGACATTTTTCATAAACTTGGCCCAATTGTGTTATAGCCAAAAATTAATTATGACTAGGTCATAAAATTAAAAGTGGCGCCCACCCCCCCTCCCCTCCTCTTATTTTTGGAACAAAAAATTAGTTTTCTTGTGATTAATAAGACATGTGCATAAAATATTTATTTGATAAATATTTATGGTAAATAATAAAGATAAATATTATTCTAGATTTATTCTAGAATATTATGGAATTATCTTTTATTAAAGGATTTATTTTGTTTGATAAATAAAAATCCTTGGAGGCTAAGTTTTACTCTCCTATATAAAGAGAGTTCTCCCAAGCCTTAGACACAATGATAAATTTCGACTTCTCCCTATAGTAGAGAGAAGAAAAGAATTTCGGCCAAGGGAGATTTGGGGAGAAATCTTGGAGATTTTTCCGGTAGCATATCGGAAGGGTTCGAGTCGAGAATTCCTTCCACCGGGAATTGCTTGGATCACACGATCGGAAGACTGTGGTGCTCTTCACATCTTCACATTCATCCTTTGCGGTTCTTCAACTTGAATTTTGAGATTCAAGAGGTATGATCTACATCCCCCTTGTAGAATAGATCTAGTTGTTTTATTACGTGTATTATATAGATCTAGATCCATAAATCGCTTCCGTTGCGGATGGTATTACTAACAGTGGTATCAGTCGCCATGGTGATCTATATTTATACGTATAAAATATTAGATCTAGGAGTGGTAAAACATGTAGATTTTTTGTCCCAATTTTTTTAATAGGGCCGACGCATGCAATGTTTTTTTTTTTATGATTATGAATGTCTTGGTTGAAGAGATGGATTGGGGTTGGTACTGTTTACTCGTTAGATCTATTGTAGCTCCTTTGTTTAGTAACAATTGAGCATAGGATTGATGTAAAAGTTGTTGTTCTTTTATTCCTTTATTTTTTTTCGGCATTTTTATTTTTTTTGTAATTCCGGAAAAACGATGAAGAACATGAAGAACACGAAGAACACGAGATGAAGACGGAACTCGAGGTATGAATAGGAGTCGGGGCTGAAAATTTTTCCTGTTTTTTATTCTCTCCCACGGCTAGGGTTTGATATTTTTTCATCAAACCCTATTTTTTTTTTAATAAAATTCGGCGGCTGTTATTAAAAAAAAATTTTATGAAATAATAAACAGCAGGATTTAATAAAAAAAAATTTAATTTCGAAAAAAAAAATTTATTTATTTTATTTTATAAAATAATGGCCCCTTCTCCTTTCGGGTTCGCGGTTCGTGGTTCAAGGTTCGAAGATCGAAGATATGAAGACAACAAGATTGTAATTTTTTTTTTTTTCCTAGGATAGATTAGATACGGGGGTACCAACAATCCATCTCGGTGTTTAAATTTCCGCAATTTATTTTTTATGTGTTTGATCATAAAATAGATATAAAATCGGAATTGCCATGACATGCATCATATCATAAATCCACTCCATGCATACATGTAGAATTTTAATTTTGGTAATTAAAATAGGCATGTATACAAACTCGTGTAATTAGTTGAAATTTAATTAATACGTGGTAATTAATAAATTTAGTAACTAATTAATGATCCGAGGACGGGTTATGAAATCGTTAGGCCTTTCGGTGTGTGTTCTCGGTGAACCGCCTTAAAGCCCAAACGAGATCACGTTTTCAATTCGTAGTGTCTATGAGATTGAATGATGGTAAAAGAACAATAAATCTTGGATAAAAACGGTTCGCTTATAGGTTGGGTGGTCAACTGAGCTAGGCTCGACCGACTTAACCCTCCTAGTGTGATGTATGCACGGGGGTCCGGCAAGACTAAGCTACACCGGGGAACGGAGGGGTGATTCCTTCTTATCTCAATGAGGCTGTCTTGACCCGATTTCGTCCGACTGTCACATATGTTCCAACGAATAGGACGGGTAGGCTTGCCTACGTCACCGACACCATTCGGAATCCTTGATTTGATGAGTTTTATGATAACATCAAAAAGACGTGGTTAGTTAACCCACAACCACTTCCAAATTATTGAGTGGGAGCGGGGGAGGCGACAGCCAACCCCACGGCCTCTACTATAGATACAAGTAAGTGAGAGAAGGGTGACGCCTCGCGGCGCTTTGATTTCGTCCCCCTACGGATGGTGTTCACCCCTATCAACATTCATGGCTTGGTCTCCGAAAGGATAGGATTTCTGGGTACTCGTCGGGTCACTGACCTATCCTACGACGGCACACTCGGGGCGTACCTAAGAGATCCGATATAGTAGGTCATACTCATAAAGGATATTTTTTGGAAATATCTAGGCTAAAAAAGGAAGGTAGTCAATGAATAAAGGGATGTTCGATTCTCGTGGGATGTTTGATTCTCACACGTTATTCATTGATGAGATTGTCTCGATTTAACCGTCATCTCTTTGACCTACCCTACGGCGGCACTGAGATGTGAGGTTAAAACCTTGGAATGGTAGAGTAGACTTATTTTTTAGTTTACAATTCCTAAAATTTAATATAGTAGTGTTAAACTTGAATTAATACATGTCATTTTATTTCAGCAAAATGTCTGCTCAAATTTCTGCTTTACTGTCTGAAAAATTAACGGGAAACAACTTTAAGAAATGGAAGAGTAACTTAAACGTGGTACTCACGTATGAGAATGTGCAACATGTACTTACTTCTGAATGCCCTACGCTGGCGATCCAAAAACCTGGTAAAGCTGAGATCGAACAGCGTAATCGCTGGATCGAAGCAGATAACCGGGCTCGTGGGATCATCCTGGCGGCAGTGTCGGAGGTTATTGTTGGAATAGTGTCCTAAACCCAATCGGGTTGGACCGGATCCGACCGGGTCGGATCATTTCTACTATTTCTTTGTGTTTATACATATATTAAATGGCTTTTATGTTGTCATATATATGTTCTTTTAAAGAACCAATTATGAATTGTTATATGATAACGTCCTTAGTATTAAACTGTGATAGAGGAACCATGATAGGCGATTATGGTTGATGAGATCTCTAATCACTTTAATAAGTTTGATACTTAAATGTCTCTAGGCTGATGTACTATTAAACAGGGCATTGATAGTATAAACAGACTAGCACGTATTAGATGTCTTCTGTCTTTAAGGGCGGGGATAGATCTCGTCTATCGAAGTGTAGAGACACTTGGACTGTACGTGGGCGTGTATTAGAGAATGCGTACGTTAGACTGACCCACTTACACGGATAAGTGTCACACTATGTGGCGGTTGTGTAATTATCCTTAAGACCGGAGTCTTCATGGCATCACGGTGTGGATTGTCATGCTTTGACACTATTGAGGTTTCCCCTAGCCACGGGGCGATCATGCGGTAGTGATTGGGTATGATATTGAAGCATGCGGAGTATACATGATTGGTCGTCCGGGAATCGCGTATCCTATGATTGGGATCGAATATCCGAAATGGCCTTCTTATAAGGAATGTCTAGCTCTCGTGAATCTTTGCAAAGTGGGAGTAAACGAGTTACTTGAGAGAGCTTGATGTCCAGATTATAAGATGCGGTCGTTGATGTTTTGACACTCGACTAACGACCGTATGGATATTATTACAGCGATAGGATTGTAAGTTACACGGTAACTGTTTCACATGAAAGGTAGTAGTCATTGCATTTGACTCTTCCGATGATTGGGGTCACGGTGTGTTGCTAGACGCTATCCCGTGATCGTTAGGCATGAAGGGCATTTTCGTAATTTGCGCTTTGTGTCTACGGCCAACATATTCGGAAGCCTATCGGGTCACACACATATGAACATCTAGCCGGATTAAAATGTGGTTATAGATGATAACCAAATAAGGAAAGTTTATCTCGAGACTATAAAGGTTATAGTGGTAAATTAATATGGTGTTATTTATTTATTATGAATAAATTAAATACAAGATATTAATAGTATTATATTAATTAAATAATATTCCGGAAGCCAATATTTGGCTATATGGGGCGCCACATTGAAGTGTATATGATACACTTGGATTGTGCAATTTAATTAATAGTATTACCTTATATTAATATTAGATATTAATATGTATGTATAAATATATATATATATATGTGGCGTGGATCATATATGTGATATGCATCCACTTGACATATTTTAGTAGTACATATTTTATATTGATTTATATATGTGATATATATATACACATGTGTAAATTGATTTATGGTAATATAATAAAAGATAAATATTGTCAATATAAGATATTGACAATATCTTGGAAATATTCAATATGAGATATTGACAATATCCTAGATTTATTTAATATAAGATATTATAATAAATGAGATAAATCAATCTAATATATTTTCCTTATTTTATTGGGAAAAGGTTTTCTTCTCCTCCACTCTAGTATGTGGCGCCACTTTCCCTATAAATAGGAAGTGGGTGTCAAGCTCTTTTGTACATCACAATTCCAAGAGCTAATAGTTCTTGTGTAAAATAGAGAGCATCCTATAGAGAGTTGGAGAGAGGGGAAAAAGGCCGGTCTAGCAACCGGAGTTTTCCAATAGCAATCCATGATGGGATTCCGGCGGGCTGTTCGTGTGGACTAGCGGTAGAGGCCGAACACTTGGGCGGCTCTATGCAGAACTACTCTCCTTAGGCGGTCAAAGCGTCGATCTTTTAGATCAACCAAGGTAACCACCGTCTACTACTTGTTTGTTTATTGCTTAAACGAAGTCGATCTTGGGTCGATAGGAAATAAATTTTTGAATTCCGCTGCGTTCCCGCGTAGATTTCCTAACAGTGGTATCAGAGCGAGCTTCGAGCTTAAGCAATAAGCATGTTATTATGCGTAGTTAATTTTATCGTTTAAATCACGTAATTAAAAGATGAAAGATTTTTGATTTGCAAAATTGATACATGAAAAGAAAAAAAAAAAGGGATCGGGTGGTGCTCGGCCGACTGGCGGCGGCAGCAGGGCAACCTGCTGCCGGCAGTCGGTTGACCGGTCAATGCTGGCGGATCTCCAAATTTTTGTTTTGTGTATTTTGTAATTCAATATGGTTCATAGTTGTGATTAAAATCTCCTTTGTTTAGTTATGTCATGTGGCTAACCAATAGTTCAAATAGTTTGGCCATTGGGATGCCACATGACATTAAAATGATAATGGCATTTCCAAACTTTGTTTGGAATAGGCCTAGGCCATTTCCAAATATTTGATTTGGGAAAAGGCCTAGGCCTAGGCCACTTCCAAAATTTTGATTTTGGAAAGTGGCCAGGCCTAAACCAAAATTATTTGGCCTTTACAAATATTTGATTTGGAATAGGCCTAGGCCCTTTTCAAATATTTGATTTGTAAAAGGCCTAGGCCTAGGCCACTTCCAAAATTTTGATTTTGGAAAGTGGCCAGGCCTAAGCCAAATTTGGTTTAGGAAACCAAAGGCATCCCTTTTGATTACGAATCAAAAGGAAAGAAACAAAAGAGAAATAATTTTAATTTTGATTTATTTTGGAATAGTTCTAATTAATTAAAATTAAAATTAAAATCGGTTTAAAATTAATCGTTAATTTTATTTCGATTAAAATCATTTAATTAATTAAATGTTAATTAGTTAATTGATTGGATAAAATTATTTAATAGATTAAATGTTAATTGATTAATTAAGACGCAAGTAGTTAAATTTTAATTTTATATTTTTCATAAGATTTTATTGTATGGATTAGATATAGTAGATATAATATGATTATATGGACCCCGATTGATAATGGACTCGACCGATAGGATAGATGTGAATGATTTAATTTTTCTGTTGGTTTAAAAATTGTCCTAGGCCGTTATGAAGAACGTGACCTAGTTTATTTTCTGCATTTATCCCATTCCCGTTGACTCCCCCCGTGTGCGGCGGGTGTATTTATTTTATTAGATAGAATTAAATGTAACAAGAATGGAGCAGAAGATGGAGACCAAAGAAAGACGAAAAATAAAGATCCCATTGGAGAATGGCGCATTAAAGATCCTATTGGCGGTTGCAGCTACCCTTAGATTGTGACCCGCGGTTTCGTCAGTTTGTATTCGAAACCGCACCTAGGAAAAGTCCATGATCATACCGGTTACTTTACGCATTTATTTATTTTGTGCTTGTATTTATTTTATATGATACGATAGATGCATGACTAGGCACGATCTAGATAAATGTGTAGGATGTATGTCTATAGAGATAGATATATTTGATGAGACCGTAATTAAATTAATTAAGTGAATTAATTTAAAATTACTCCCACAACAAAAATCGAGTTATAATATGTCTCCCAATATTATAGTGACGGTGAAGAGCCCTTGTTCGGATCCAACTGATCGGCCCACGTCGGGAGTTGACCTACCACGGGTATATCGTCACTATCGAGATATGATCGTTATGAGATCTCATGAATACTTGGGTTACGACTCGACTAAGAATCTTGCGGTGATTGGCCCACGTCAGGACCGTCTGATTTTAGAGACATACGGTTGACTATCACATAGACGATGTGAATTGTCAAAGAGTTGACTAGTCAAACCACTGGAAGTCGCGTTAGACGCGATTGGTAAGAAGTACCTACCCATCGAAATTGACCCGGTCGATCGGCCCACGTCGGGGATCGAGTCAACTAGATAGGATTTCAGCCACTAAAGAATTTTTAATTCTTGAAAGTCAATTGGGAGTAGTTGACTAGTGGGAGCAAAATCATAATCCCAAAGACCATATTTGATTTTGCGTGTATAAACAACAACACTCTTTTATTTTCATTTTTTATGTTGTAGTTTTAGCAGACTTTATATTTATGTTTATTTCTCGATTAGTAAAACCAAATTATGACTGTTACCTTTTGAGAAACGTTCTCAAATATGGTTAAGTAATTTTAATCCTTTTTAAAGTAAGCAATGACACGAGCAATCCCGTTATAGTAGTTGGAGACAAGGAGACTACATATTCAATGCAGTGCTCTAAGACTTTAATTATTAAAGAAAAGCGGGAGCTCGTGATATTGGACACGATCCAATATAATCATTCGGTCATACGATGACGAGTTATTCAAACGTTGGATAAGAATGACTAGACCGAATTTTGGAAAGGATGTTTTCAAAATTATAAGATTTAAGTATCGACTTAATTCTATCATTGCTTAAAGGTTAATTAAATAGTCAATGTTTTGAATACGATTCAAAAGGATAAATAAACTATTTAATAAACTTTAGATTTTCTTTATTAAAGGAAATCAAAGACATAGCTCTTGTGATTTTTCTTAAGTCTTATGAAGACCACACTAAGAAATATTTACAAGTGCCTGAAGGATTAAAAAGGAAAGTTAGGGCATGTGCTTAAATAGAGAACTTATTGAAGTTTCTATTCTAGGCAAGTAAGTTGAGATAAATCTATCTAAGTTCAAGTCAACTCTTAGATATATGATATCTTACGAGTGTGATTAAATTAGAAAGATTAAATACAGATATGGAAGGTTAAACAAATGTTGTAACACTTACCATATTCTGGATCTAGTAAACTGATAAGGGAACTAAATAAATGTTATTATGTTCCGGTTCTTATGAAGAATACGTTTTCAGTTATTTGTTAGGATTTAGTAGACACATTCAATTGTAAAGAATAAATGTTATTCTAATAAAGTTGGAAGGTCACTGAATCTAACATACTAGATTGTTGTCACTATATAGTTGATATATGTGATGAGGTCTCAACTGAATATTTGTATGGCTGTTATCCTTGATATTTGTAGTTGTTCTAGATGTAGTCTCTCTGGAAGAGAAGCGTGTAATTAAACGTCATTCTGATGATGTTGAACCATATGATTATGAATCATGTGGGTTATACGTATCTTATCCAAAGAGGACTAAAATACCCTTTTTCGAAAAGGTTATAAAATCTAGAAAGTTGTCCAAAGCCTAAACATACCGATGTTTGTTGGGTTATGACAATTAATGCCACAAATAATTGTTTGTTAATCTCTACGACTGTTTTAGAAATAGTCAAGTGTACTTATTGAAGTACAACAATTCGGAAAGCCCGAAAATTTCGAGCTAGTACGAATATGAGATTAATGAGCTACGTAGGAATTAATCTTCAATTGGATTGAAGTAATTAATACCTGAAGGGTGTTTCAGAAGTCGTCTGAAAAGGAATAAGATTCTCCCTTGAAGGATACCATCTTTGGGATATGCAATTAGATTGTGTTCCCAAAATGGAAATAACACTTTATATGATAAAGGTGTGACGCAAGCCATGCGAAATATCCCTTACCCGCTTCGGGATAGTGCCCTTATACTTAACCTAGTTCCAAAGAATAAAGGTTGAATAAATTCCATATTAGATATGGAGGAGGATAATGTCGAATCTATCTTAACCGATGATTTGAAGTTGTCATAGGCAAAGTCAGAAAGGCTTGGAGCCTAGTACGACATATGCAACTTTGTGGAATATCTTAGCAAGTACGCTTGATATTATTTACTTGTCCGTGGAGCAAAATGTTTGTCTCCAAACATGCTGTCTTCTAAAGGAAGTGTTTCTTCCAAAAGAAACAGTGGGAGTGAATCAGATCTCAAAAGAGTTTGAGAACCACAAAGATACATTCAACCATTGGAACATGAGCAGACGCCGCATAGCGATGAGGTGTATAACACTGCTCAGTGCACACAAAAGTTCTGTAAGTCTGTGGATGACCTTAAGCCTGAAAAGGCTGCTGGTATGTTCATCTTGAAGAATGAATATCTCACTACTTATGAAAGAATGTTTGAGAGGCAATATTGAGAGATATGGCTAGGAGCCATAATATCTGAATTAGATTCCATCAGTGACAACCAGGTTGTGAACCTAGTCTGTCTTACCTAGAGGGAATGTCCCCGTAAGGCTGAGCCCAGTTCTATTCAGATAATACTTGTTAGAACTTCGTATCATGACTATATGATAGTGTTGAAGGCGTTGGGCAGAAAGCTCGATGTTCATAGACGATGACGTGATATGTAAGCCCATGAGATCCATTTATGGACTCAAACAAGTTTCTCTAGACGATTTCTTTGTTTGATAATCAAAGGAGTTTGATTTAGTCAAAAGAAGGATATGCCCAATGTGCAAGATAGATAGTGGGAGTGCATTACTATTTTTGAGTAAGGTATTGGATATCTCTCTCATGAATCATCTCCCCAAGTCACAGTCAATTAATGTTTGGTAATTCAAGATCTTTACGAAAGCACTTGGATTAGCAGTTCTTATTTTTAGAAATAAGAATCTATAGTGATAGATTTAACTGCTGTTAGATTATAGTTTACCTATATAGATGTGATGCTAAAAGAAGTTTAGCATAGATCGTGAGATCTATCTATGTTAGGACGTTGGTCCTAAAGATAAGGTGAAAGATGATGCTTATGGAAGGTTTCCTTCGCTACTGCGATAGGAACCATCTTATAGGTAATGCCGGATGTTCATAGTCCATGAATAGTCATGAGCAAGTATGAAAGTAAATCTGGTAAATGTCGAGAATATCCTTAAACAAGTTAAGGAAAGTTTCCTAGTTTATTAAAACTTGGAATTAAATAAACGTAGATATACAGACGTATATCCTGAGTCTTATGAAGGCGAGTGGGAGCTACTGTCTGGGTTTGCAGTCACTTTGATCAAGTAATACAGTGAGCTGGAAATGTTCTAGCCTATGGGTCACTGTAAGTTCTACAAGTAGGCCAAAACACAGTAGTGCCTTAGAGGCGCAGCGGGAGCAGTACATGGATCTAGAAGGTTCATTCTTGAACCTTGTACGGTTCTTCCACCTTTTCTATATAGCTGATATAGTAAGTGGATTTATTGCTTGAAGCAAGGACCAGGGTCTCGTCAGAGATTCGTGTGTGTGTTGAGGCGGTTCCTTTGACTTGGTCATTTGGAACATGATATGAAGATAGTATGAGTCCCCACGGATAGCGATCCGTTTATGGCTAGGGCTGGTTGCGAGTATTGCATAAGATTCTTGTGTTTCAACTTGGTCTTGTGTGTGCGAGTGATTGGTTTTAGGCCAAGTGGGAGATTGTTGGAATAGTGTCCTAAACCCAATCGGGTTGGACCGGATCCGACCGGGTCGGATCATTTCTACTATTTCTTTGTGTTTATACATATATTAAATGGCTTTTATGTTGTCATATATATGTTCTTTTAAAGAACCAATTATGAATTGTTATATGATAACGTCCTTAGTATTAAACTGTGATAGAGGAACCATGATAGGCGATTATGGTTGATGAGATCTCTAATCACTTTAATAAGTTTGATACTTAAATGTCTCTAGGCTGATGTACTATTAAGCAGGGCATTGATAGTATAAACAGACTAGCACGTATTAGATGTCTTCTGTCTTTAAGGGCGGGGATAGATCTCGTCTATCGAAGTGTAGAGACACTTGGACTGTACGTGGACGTGTATTAGAGAATGCGTACGTTAGACTGACCCACTTACACGGATAAGTGTCACACTATGTGGCGGTTGTGTAATTATCCTTAAGACCGGAGTCTTCATGGCATCACGGTGTGGATTGTCATGCTTTGACACTATTGAGGTTTCCCCTAGCCACGGGCGATCATGCGGTAGTGATTGGGTATGATACTGAAGCATGCGGAGTATACATGATTGGTCGTCCGGGAATCGCGTATCCTATGATTGGGATCGAATATCCGAAATGGCCTTCTTATAAGGAATGTCTAGCTCTCGTGAATCTTTGCAAAGTGGGAGTAAACGAGTTACTTCGAGAGAGCTTGATGTCCAGATTATAAGATGCGGTCGTTGATGTTTTGACACTCGACTAACGACCGTATGGATATTATTACAGCGATAGGATTGTAAGTTACACGGTAACTGTTTCACATGAAAGGTAGTAGTCATTGCATTTGACTCTTCCGATGATTGGGGTCACGGTGTGTTGCTAGACGCTATCCCGTGATCGTTAGGCATGAAGGGCATTTTCGTAATTTGCGCTTTGTGTCTACGGCCAACATATTCGGAAGCCTATCGGGTCACACACATATGAACATCCAGCCGGATTAAAATGTGGTTATAGATGATAACCAAATAAGGAAAGTTTATCTCGAGACTATAAAGGTTATAGTGGTAAATTAATATGGTGGTATTTATTTATTATGAATAAATTAAATACAAGATATTAATAGTAAGTTAGATTAATTAAATACACTTATATTTGGATAAGTGGCGCCACATTGATGTGTATAAGTGATACACTTGGATTGTGCAATTTAATTAATAGTATTACCTTATATTAATATTAGATATTAATATGTATGTATAAATATATATATATATATATGTGGCGTGGATCATATATGTGATATGCATCCACTTGACATATTTTAGTAGTACATATTTTATATAGATTTATATATGTGATATATATATACACATGTGTAAATTGATTTATGGTAATATAATAAAAGATAAATATTGTCAATATAAGATATTGACAATATCTTGAAATATTCAATATGAGATATTGACAATATCCTAGATTTATTTAATATAAGATATTATAATAAATGAGATAAATCAATCAAATATATTTTCCTTATTTTATTGGGAAAATGTTTTCTTCTCCTCCACTCTAGAAGATGGCGCCACTTTCACTATAAATAAGAAGTGGGTGTCAAGCTCTTTTGTACAACACAATTCCAAGAGCTAATAGTTCTTATGTAAAATAGAGAGCATCTTTTAGAGAGTTGGAGAGAGGGGAAAAAGGCCGGTCTAGCAACCGGAGTTTTCCAATAGCAATCCATGATGGGATTCCGGCGGGCTGTTCGTGTGGACTAGCGGTAGAGGCCGAACACTTGGGCGGCTCTATGCAGAACTACTCTCCTTAGACGGTCAAAGCGTCGATCTTTTAGATCAACCAAGGTAACCACCGTCTACTACTTGTTTGTTTATTGCTTAAACGAAGTCGATCTTGGGTCGATAGGAAATAAATTTTTGAATTCCGCTGCGTTCCCGCGTAGATTTCCTAACAATTAGGACCCAGATTGAAGAGTTTGAGTCTGCAGGAGAAATCATGCGGAAACTTACTACGATGTTTGGATCACCTAGCAACCAAGCAAGACACGATGCCATCAGGTTGGCCGTCAACACGAAATTGAAGAAAGGTCAAGCAGTGAATGGTCATGTTCTGAATATGATCAGTTACTTCAATGACGCCGGTATTCATGGATCAAAGTTCGATGAAGCAACTCAAGTATCAATGATTTTGGAATCGTTGACTCCTGAGTTTATCCCGTTCAAAACTCAGTATCTGATGGGCAAATATGAGTTGACCATGACACAGATGCTGAATGAACTGACTATCTACGAGGGCCTGCTATCGAAAGATAAGGTCCAAGTAGGGGATAAGAAAGCTGAAGCCAATATGGCCGAAGCCAGGTCATCAAACAAGCCTAAGGCAAAACCGAAGAAGAAGGGTAGTGTTGCACCCGTGCCCAAGCCAATGAAGAAAAAGGCTGCCAAGAAAGTTGACGAGTCCAAGCCCAAGGGCAAATGCTTTTACTGTAAGGAGGTAGGACATTGGCGACGCCATTGTCCCGAATACCTTCGTGATGTGAAAGATGGCAAAGTCAAGGTTGTCGCTGGGAAAGATAAGAAAGGTAATTTGGAATTACTATTCTTGGAATCTTTTAATGTAGCTAAAGATGTGTCCACTTGGATACTTGATACTGGAGCTACTAACCATGTATGTTCTTCATTGCAGATTCTTAGTTCGTACGAGGAGATGGAAGAGGGTTCTCAAGTGATGCGAGTAGGCACTGGGGCGCTCATTTCGGCTAAAGCAGTGGGAGCTGTGGACTTGCATTTTAATAATAGAATTTTACATTTAGAAAATGTTTATTTTATTCCGAATTTCAGGAGAAATTTGATTTCTTATTCTGCCTTAGTTGAACAATCATTTTCTGTTTCAAGTTTGAATGGTGAATTTGTTATTTCAAAGAATGGTTTTGAATTGTGTTCAACTATAAATGAAAATGGTTTATATTTTGTAAGACCACATAAAGCTCCCTTACTTAATACTGAAATGTTTAAAACTGCTCATCAAAGATCTGCAAAAAGGCAGAAAGTTTCTCAAGTAAAAGAAGATAAAACATACTTGTGGCATCTAAGGCTTGGCCATATTTCCTTGGAAAGACTCAAAAGCCTTGAAAAGGTTAATGCCTTAGGTGAGTCATCTGTTGACACACTGCCTGTCTGCGAGTGTTGCCTGGAGGGAAAAATGACTAAGCGTCCCTTCTCATCAAAGGGTAATAGAGCCACAGGAACTCTAGACTTAGTGCATTCAGACCTTTGTGGTCCGATGAACGTACAAGCTAGAGGCGGATACGAGTACTTTGTGACTTTCATTGATGATTACTCGAGATTCGGTTATGTTTATCTGCTGCATAGAAAGTCCGAGGCTTTTGGAAAGTTCAAGAAATTCCAAGCAGAAGCCGAAAGGCAACTAGGCAAGTCATTGAAATGCCTTCGCTCGGATCGCGGAGGTGAGTATTTAGATACTGAGTTCATTGACTACTTGGCTGAAAAAGGAATTTGTTTCCAACGTTCAGCACCTAGGACACCTCAGCAAAACGGAGTTGCTGAGAGGAGAAACAGGACATTGATTAACATGGTTAGATCAATGATGAGCTACGCCTCACTACCTATATCCTTTTGGGGTTATGCTTTAGAAGCAGCGGTCTACATTTTGAATGCAGTACCGTCAAAGTCTGTCGAAAAGACACCCATTGAGATGTGGTCGGGACGTCGCGAAAGCATGCGTCACTTCCGCATATGGGGTTGTCTTGCACATGTGCTGATGGACAAGACTACCAAGCTACAATCACGTACAAAAGTATGTTTGTTTGTAGGCTATCCAAAAGGTACACGTGGTGGTCTATTTTACGATCCGGAAGATAACAAAGTGCTAGTCTCGACTAATGCTACGTTTTTGGAGGAAAGTTATATGAAAGACCACAGACCTCGAAGTACAATTGTACTAGAGGAATTACTCTCTGATGACATCAGGCCTATTGTGGCTGCTGATGTTCCTGTAAACAACACTAATAATACAACAGTCACTTCCGACATTCCTGTTCCACCCAGAAGTACTGCGAGAGTGGTTCGCCACCGGCTCGGTACGGCATGGATTTAGAGGCAAACGTAGTCGCCTCGATGGGTGGAAGATGATCCTCCGACCTATAAGAAGGCCTTATTGGATCACGATAAGGATAAATGGATTGACGCAATGAATCAAGAGATGGAGTCTATGTACTCTAACTCAGTCTGGAAACTTGTAGAACTTCCTCAGGGTGAAAGGCCCATTGGATGTAAATGGCTCTACAAGCGAAAGAGAAGAGTAGATGGGAAGGTTGAAACCTTCAAAGCACGGCTGGTAGCCAAAGGTTACACACAGTGAGAGGGTATAGACTACGAGGAAACCTTCTCACCTGTGGCCATGATGAAAACCATCCGCATCCTCCTTTCGATTGATGCATGTCCGGATTATGAAATCGGCAAATGGATGTTAAGACAGCGTTTCTAAACGGCTTTCTTGACGAGGAAATCTATATGCAGCAACCAGAGGGATTCATTGAAGAAGGTCGAGAGCACATGGTGTGCAAGTTGCTTAGATCCATTTATGGGTTGAAGCAAGCATCTCGTTCCTGGTATCATAGATTCGATCACACGATCAAGTCTTATGATTTTGAACAACACTTTGCTGAATCTTGTGTGTACAAGAAGGTTATCAAAGATAGTGTTGTATTTCTAGTGTTGTACGTTGATGACATACTCCTAATTGGCAACGATAAGGGGATGATGTCCGACATGAAAAGTTGGTTGACCACGCAATTCCAAATGAAAGATTTGGGAGAAGCGAGTTATGTTCTAGGGATCCAAATTATAAGGGATCGTAAGAACAGGATGTTAGCTCTGTCCCAAGCAACTTATATAGATAAGGTGCTGGCACGCTTCAGTATGGAGAACGCAAAGAAGGGTTTTCTACCAACCCGTCACGGCGTTTACCTCTCTAAGACTCAGGGGCCTCAAACCCCTGAAGAGGCTGAAGCTATGGGAAGAGTGCCATATGCCTCGGCTGTTGGTAGTCTTATGTATGCTATGAGGTGTACGAGACCTGACATTTGTTACGGAGTTGGATTAGTCAGCCGTTTTCAGTCAAATCCAGGGCAACCGCACTGGACAGCAGTAAAGAATCTCATCAAATATTTGAAGAGAACCAGAAATTATATGCTCGTCTATTTGAGTGGGAGTTTGGAGCTAGCGGGGTACACCGATTCTGACTTTCAGTCAGACAGAGATGATTTCTAAATCTACCTCTGGTTCAGTGTTTACGCTTGGTGGCGGTGCAGTAGAATGGAGAAGCCAAAAGCAATCCAGCACAGCCGATTCAACAATGGAAGCTGAGTTCATAGCGGCCTCGGAGGCAGCTAAAGAAGCAGTTTGGTTAAGAAAGTTCATCAGCGGATTAGGCGTTGTCCCGAATGCTGAGGATCCTATTACTCTCTATTGTGATAACAATGGGGCCATTGCCAACTCTAGGGAACCTCGAAAGCATAGTAAGTCGAAGCATATAGAGAGAAAATACTGGGTGATCAACGATTTTGTCGATAGAGGGGACATTTCCGTCAAGAAAATCGCCTCCGCCGATAATCCTGTTGATCCATTCACCAAGACGCTGTCGATTGAAGCTATTAGTCGACACTTGGAGACTATAGGTATTAGAGACATGTCTCATTTGCTTTAGAGCAAGTGGGAGTGATAGTTTGCTGTATTTTAAATAATAGGGTGTGCTCTAAAACAATTAATCACATGCTTTCGTGCAAGTGGGAGATTGTTAGGTGTGATGCCCGAAAGACAATTTTTTAATTGTTTTATTTAATAAATAAAATGATGTTATTATTCATATTTATTATTCTCATATTCACCGATGTGACAATAGTATTTACACTACAGAAAACCCTAAAGTATATCGTTTATGTAATCACTTAACTCGGTGTATGGTATATACACAGGAGGATTGAGTTAGTGAAGATGTACTTAAAATACAATTATCCCGTAGTGAAGTTAATCGAGAGTATCGGGTCTCTCTTTTAACGTGCTATTAATGCGCCCAGAACACAATAGGTGTGATTGTCTTATCCGGACTTTCGGTTAAGAGAACCTAATGGGGCATTTATATATGATAGATATATCATATAGAGTTGGACCGATTTGATTAGAGTTCACGATATAATTCCGTAATCGAGAAGTCTTATCAAATCAATGGATGATCATATTTATGGATATATCTTAATCCTGAGGTGATCACAGTCAACCGCTTGAATCAGTATGAAGTTTGACTTGACGGTTAAGGATTACACCGAGTCTGTGGTCTGAATTACCCCATCTTGGCATTGTACTGGATTGAGTGAGTAGTCCGTGTTATCACAGATACGGAATCCATTCCTTCCATTTATGGAAGTAGATAGACAGTTCCCTTATTTGTTAATCCTAGAAACCGATCGATCGTACGAGTTCATATTACACTGATTAGCTACCGGTGAGTTGTATGAATTAATTGATCACTAGGGGGTTAATGGTAAATAAGGATAAGAGGTTCTTAAAAGGGTTAACGGTAACTTCCCGATTTAGAACGAACAGTCTATGGAGGATTAATCCATATGTAATGATTATATCAATGGACGCTTATTATTATTCTCGTGAGGAGATAAATATAATCTTATAATCGGAGGAGTGCAATCACGGGATTATGGTGGCATATTCATGTGATTGATTTATCGAATATAATTATTCTATAATTATTTATTTGATTTATCGGAGTCGCTGATTATTAGTCCATGGTCCCCGACGTGCCTCCTATATAGCATAGCTATTCTCGGACGTCGAATCCTGATAATATTAATTTAGTTCTTGTTGGACTTTATTAAAACGATATGTGAATTAATTGTTTAGTGGACTATTAAATTAGTTGGGCTAAATAATTAAATATGTGAAAAAGACATTTTTCATAAACTTGGCCCAATTGTGTTATAGCCGAAAATTAATTATGACTAGGTCATAAAATTAAAAGTGGCGCCCCTCCTCTTATTTTTGGAACAAAAAATTAGTTTTCTTGTGATTAATAAGACATGTGCATAAAATATTTATTTGATAAATATTTATGGTAAATAATAAAGATAAATATTATTCTAGATTTGTTCTAGAATATTATGGAATTATCTTTTATTAAAGGATTTATTTTGTTTGATAAATAAAAATCCTTGGAGGCTAAGTTTTACTCTCCTATATAAAGAGAGTTCTCCCAAGCCTTAGACACAATGATAAATTTCGACTTCTCCCTATAGTAGAGAGAAGAAAAGAATTTCGCCAAGGGAGATTTGGGGAGAAATCTTGGAGATTTTTTCCGGTAGCTGATAACGGAAAAATTCACTGTTATTTTTTAACTTTTCAACCCGTTTCTGATATCATTTTGAGTATTTTTATATCAGTTCGAGTCATTAATTCCTATGTTTCATCTAAATATGTTAGTAGTAGTTATTATATAAAATATCGTATTTTTATCGTGTTTTTACTAGTTTTTGTACCGGTTTAGTAACCGGAGTGTCGTGTCGGATTTACGTTTGGTATTTTGGTGGTTCATTGCAGGATTATACATTGACCAAGATTCCACGTAACGACATGTTTTGAGTCTAAAAGATGTGTTTAGAGGATTAGAAGAAGATGCCACAAGCTTACGAGTTCAAATGGATCAAATTATCTTACATACTTAAAACCAAAACCTGTTTCGACGGAGATTTGACCCAGCTTATTGTTAGGAAATCTACGCGGGAACGCAGCGGAATTTAAAATTTTGATTTCCTTTTACCCAAGATCGACTTCGTTTAAGCAATAAACAATTAAGTAGTAGACGGTGGTTACCTTGGTTGATCTATAAGATCGACGCTTTGACCGTCTAAGGAGAGTAGTTCTGCATAGAGCCGCCCAAGTGTTTGGCCTCTACCGCTAGTCCACACGAACAGCCCGCCGGAATCCCATCATGGATTGCTATTGGAAAACTCCGGTTGCTAGACCGGCCTTTTTCCCTCTCTCCAACTCTCTATAGGATGCTCTCCAATTTTACACAAGAACTATTAGCTCTTGGAATTATGATGTACAAAAGAGCTTGACACCCACCTCCTATTTATAGTAGAAGTGGCGCCCCAATAGAGTGTGGAGGAGAAGAAAACCTTTTCCCAATAAAATAAGGAAAATATAATTGATTGATTTATCTCATTTATTATAATATCTCATATTAAATAAATCTAGGATTTTGTCAATATCTTATATTGAATATTCCCAAGATATTGTCAATATCTAATATTGACTATCTTTATTTTATTACCATAAATCAATTTACATATGTGTATATATCACATACATATAACACATATAAATCTATTAATATATATATCTTGAAAACAAATGTGCACAAGCACATTCCAAGTGCAAGTCACGCATGTGACTATATATATTTAATAATTAATATCTTATATTAATATATGATAACACAATTAATTAAATTGCACAATCCAAGTGTATCTTATACACACACAAATTGTGCCCCATATACCAATAAATTGGCATCCGGAATATTCTTTAATTAATATAATATTATTAATATCTTGTATTTAATTTATTCATAATAAATAAATACCACAATATTAATTTACCACTATAACCTTTATAGTCTCGAGATAAACTTTCCTTATTTGGTTATCATCTATAACCACATTTTAATCCGACTAGATGTTCTTATGTGTGTGACCCGATAGGCTTCCGAATATGTTGGCCGTAGACACAAAGTGCAAATTACGAAAATGCCCTTCATGCCTAACGATCACGGGATAGCGTCTAGCAACACACCGTGACCCCAATCATCGGAAGAGTCAAATGCAATGACTACTACCTTTCATGTGAAACAGTTACCGTGTAACTTACAATCCTATCACTGTAATAATATCCATACGGTCGTACGTCGAGTGTCAAACATTAACAACCGTATCTTATAATCTGGATATCATGCTCTCTCAAGTAACTCGTTTACTCCCACTTTGCAAAGATTCACGAGAGCTAGACATTCCTTATAAGAAGGCCATTTCGGATATTCGATCCCAATCATAGGATACGCGATTCCCGGACGACCAATCATGTATACTCCGCATGCTTCAGTATCACACCCAATCACTACCGCATGATCGCCCCGTGGCTAGGAGAAACCTCAATAGTGTCAAAGCATGACAATCCACACCGTGATGCCATGAAGACTCCGGTCTTAAGGATAATTACACAACCGCCACATAGTGTGACACTTATCTGTGTAAGTGGGTCAGTCTAACGTACGCATTCTCTAATACACGTCCACGTACAGTCCAAGTGTCTCTACACTTCGATAGACGAGATCTATCCCTGCCCTTAAAGACAGAAGACATCTAATACGTGCTAGTCTGCTTATACTATCAATGCCCTGTTTAATAGTACATCAGCCTAGAGACATTTAAGTATCAAACTTATTAAAGTGATTAGAGATCTCATCAACCATAATCGCCTATCATGGTTTCTCTATCACAGTTTAATACTAAGGACGTTATCATATAACAATTCATAATTGGTTCTTTAAAAGAACATATATATGACAACATAAAAGCCATTTAATATATGTACAAACATAAAGAAATAGTATAAATGATCCGACCCGGTCGGATCCGGTCCAACCCGATTGGGTTTAGGACACTATTCCAACAATCTCCCACTTGGCCTAAAACCAATCACTCGCACACACAAGACCAAGTTGAAACACAAGAATCTCATACAATACTCGCAACTAGCCTTAGCCATAAACGGATCGCTATCCGTGGGGACTCAGACTATCTTCATATCACGTTCCAAATAACCAAGTCAAAAGGAACCGCCTCAACACACACACGAATCTCTGACGAGACCCTGGTCCTTGCTTCAAGCAATGAATCCACTTACTATATCAGCTATATATAAAAGGTGGAAGAACCGTACAAGGTTCAGGAATGAACCTTCTAGATCCATGTACTGCTCCCGCTGTGCCTCCAAGGCAATACTGTGTTTTGGCTAAGTTGTAGAATTTACAGTGACCCATCGCTAAGAACATTTCCAGCTCACTGTATCACTTAATCAAAGTGGCTGCAAACCCAGACAGTAGCTCCCACTCGCCTTCGTAAGACTCAGGATATACGTCTGTATATCTACATTTATCTAAATCCATGTTTCGATAAACTATGAACTCTTCCTTAACTTGTTTAAGGATATTCTCGACATTCACCAGATTTACTTTCATACTTGCTCATGACCATTCATGAACAATGAACATCCGGCATTCCTTTTATGATGGTTCCTATCGCAGGAGCGAAGGAAACCTTCCATAAGCATCATCTTTCACCTTATCTTTAGGACGAACGTCCTAACATAGATAGATCTTGAGAACACTGGCTAGCAGTATCCCCGTCGCGATCTATGCTAAACTCCTTTTAGCATCACATCTATATAGGTAAACAATAATCTAATAGCAGTTAAATCTATCACTATAGATTCTTATTTCTAAAATAAGAACTGCTAATCCAAGTGCTTTCGTAAAGACCTTGAATTACCAAACATTAATTGACTGTGACATGGGGTATTAATTCTTGAGAGAGATATCCAATACCTTACTCAAAAATCGTAACACACTCCCACTACCCATCTTGCACATTGGGCATATCCTTCTTTTGACTAAATCAAACTCCTTTGATTATCAAACAAAGAAATTTTTCTAGAGAAACTTGTTTGAGTCCACAAATGGATCTCATGGGCTTACATATCATGTTATCGTCTATGAACATCGAGCTGTCTGCCCAACGTCTTCAACACTATCATATAGTCATGATACAAAGTTATAACAAGTATCATCTGAATAGAACTGGGCTCAGCTGGCAGCATAAAAGTAATTACAAGGTTTACACCTCATACCCTTCAGCCGTCACTATAGCCTTATGGTAATCATATTACTATCCATGTCAGCCTTTCAGGGACATTCCCTTTAGGTAAGACAGACTAGGTTCACAACCTGGTTGTCACTAATGGAATCTAATTGATTTTATGGCTCTGGCCATATCTCTCAAACCTGCCTTTCAAACATTCTTTCATAAGTCGTGAGATGTTCATTCTTCAAGATGAACATACCGGCAGCCTTTTCAGGCTTGAGGTTATCCACAGACTTGCAGAACTTTTGTGTGCACTGAGCAGTGATGTACACCTCATCGCTATGTGGCGTCTGCTCATGTTCCATTGGTTGAATATATCTTTGTGGTTCTCAAACTCTTTTGAGATCTGATTCACTCCCACTGTTTCTTTTGGAAGAAACACTTCCTTTAGAAGACAGCATGTTTGGAGACAAACATTTTGCTCCGCGGATAAGTAAATAATATCAAGCGTACTTGCTAAGATATTCCACAAAGTTGCATATGTCGTACTAGGCTCCAAGCCTTTCTGACTTTGCCTATGATAACTTCAAATCTTCGGTTAAGATAGATTCGACATTATCCTCTTCCATATCTAATATGGAATTTATTCAACCTTTATTCTTTGGAACTAGGTTAAGTATAAGGGCACTATCCCGAAACGGGTAAGGGATACATCGCATGGCTTGTGTCGCACCTTTATCATATAAAGTGTTATTTCCATTTTGGGAACACAATCCAATTGCGTATCCCAAATATGGTATCCTTGAAGGGAGAATCTTATTCCTTTTCAGACAACTTCTGAAACACCCTTCAGGTATTAATTACTTCAATCCAATTGAAGATTAATTCCTAAGTAGCTCGTCAATCTCATATTCGTACTGGCTCGAACTTTTCGGGCTTTCCGAATTATGCACTTCACTGAGTACACTTGACTATTTCTAAAAATAGTCGTAGAGGTTAACAAACAATTATTTGTGGCATTAATTGTCACAAGCCAACAAACATCGGTATGTTTAGGCTTTAGACAATTTTCTAGATTTTTATAACCTTTTCATAAAAGGGTATTTTAGTCATCTTTAGATAAGATACGCATAACCCACATGATTCATAATCATATGGTTTAACATCATCAGAATGACGTTTAATTACACGCTTCTCTTCCAGAGAATCGACATCTAGAACAACTACAAATATCAAGGATAACAGCCATACAAATATTTAGTTGAGATCTCATCACATATATCAACTATATAGTGACATCAATCTAGTATGTTAGATTCAGTGACCTTCCAACTTTATCGGAATAACATTTATTCTTTACAATTGAATGTGTCTACTAAATCCTAACAAATAACTGAACTTGTGTCCTTCATAAGAACCGGAACATAATAACATTTATTTAGTTCCTTATCAGTTTACTAGATCCAGAAAGTGTCACAACGTTTGCTTCACCTTCCATATCTGTATTTAATCTTTCTAATTTAATCATACTCGCAAGATATCATATATCTAAGAGTTGACTTGAACTTAGATAGATTTATCTCAACTTACTTGCCTAGAATAGAAACTTCAATAAGTTCTCTATTTAAGCACATGCCCTAACTTTTCCCTTTTTAATCCTTTAAGCACTTGAGAAATGTTTCTTATTGTAGTCTTCATAAGACTTAAGAAAGATCACAAGAGCTATGTTTTCAATTTCCTTTCATAAAGAAAATCTAAAGTTTATTAAATAGTTTATTTAACCTTTTGAATCGTATTCAAAACATTGACTATTTAATTAATCTTTAAGCAATGATAGAATTAAGTCGATACTTAAATCTTACAATTTTGAAAACAACCTTTCCAAAATTAGATGTGGTCATTCTTATTCAACGTTTGAATTAATCGTCATCGTATGACTGAATGATAATCTTGGATCGTATCCAATATCATGAGTTTCCGCTTTCATTAATAATTAAAGTCTTGGAGCACTGCATCAATTATGTAATCTCCTTGTCTCTAACTACTATAACGGGATTGCTCATGTCATTGCTTATTTTAAAAGGATTAAAATTACTTAACCATGTTTGAGAACGTTTCTCAAAATTAACAGTCATAATTTGGTTTTACTAATCGAGAATAAAACATAAATATAAAGTTTGCTAAAACTAAAACATAAAAATGAAAATAAAAGAGTGTTGTTGTCTATACACGCAAAATCAAAAATGGTCTTTTGATTTATGATTTTGCTCCCACTAGTCAACTACTCCCAATTGACTTTCAAGAATCTTTCAAAAATTCTTTAGTGGCCAAGATCCCATCTGGTTACCCCGATTCCCGACGAGGGCCGATCAACCGGAATAATTCGAAAAGGTATGTAACTCTTACCAATCACATCTCTATGTGACTCTTGGTGGTTGACTAGTCAACTCTTTGACAATTCACATCTTTATGTGGTAGTCAACCCCTTGCCTCTAGAATAAAACGGTCTGACGAGGGCCAATCACCGAAATACTCTAGTCAAGTCATAACCCAATATTCGCGAGATCTCATACGATCATATCTCAATAACGACGATATACCCGTGGTAGGTCAACTCCCGACGAGGGCCGATCAGTTGGATCCGAACAAAGGCTCTTCACCGTCGCTATAATATTGGGAGACAATTTTTCGACTTGATTTTTGTTGTGGAAGTATTTACGTAAATTAATTCACTTAATTAATTTTAATTACGGTCTCATCAAATATATCTATCTCTATAGACATACATCCTACACATTTATCTAGATCGTGTCTAGTCATGCATCTATCGTATCATATAAAATAAATACAAGCACAAAATAAATAAATGCGTAAAGTAACCGGTATGATCATGGACTTTTTCTAGGTGCGGTTTCGAATACAAACTGACGAAACCGCGGGTCACAATCTAAGGGTAGCTGCAACCGCCAATAGGATCTTTAATGCTCCATTCTCCAATGGGATCTTTATTTTCGTCTTTCTTTGGTCTTCATCTTCTGCTCCATTCTTGTTACATTTAATTCTATCTAATAAAATAAATACACCCGCCGCACACGGGGGAGCTAACGGGAATGGGATAAATGCAGAAAATAAACTAGGTCACGTTCTTCATAACGGCCTAGGACAATTTTTAAACCAACAGAAAATTTAAATCATTCACATCTATCCTATCGGTCGAGTCCATGATCAATCGGGGTCCATATAATCATATTATATCTACTATATCTAATCCATACAATAAAATCTTATGAAAAGATAAAATTAAAATTTAACTACTTGCGTCTTAATTAATCAATTAACATTTAATCTATTAAATAATTTTATCCAATCAATTAACTAATTAACATTTAATTAATTAAATGATTTTAATCGAAATAAAATTAACGATTAATTTTAAACCGATTTTAATTTTAATTTTAATTAATTAGAACTATTCCAAAATAAATCAAAATTAAAATTATTTCTCTTTTGTTTCTTTCCTTTTGATTCGTAATCAAAAGGGATGTCTTTGGTTTCCTAAACCAAATTTGGCTTAGGCCTGGCCATTTTCCAAAATCAAAATTTTGGAAGTGGCCTAGGCCTAGGCCTTTTACAAATCAAATATTTGAAAAGGGCCTAGGCCTATTCCAAATCAAATATTTGGAAAGGCCAAATAATTTTGGTTTAGGCCTGGCCATTTTCCAAAATCAAAATTTTGGAAGTGGCGTAGGCCTAGGCCTTTTCCCAAATCAAATATTTGGAAAGGGCCTAGGCCTATTCCAAACAAAGTTTGGAAAGGCCATTATTATTTTAATGCCATGTGGCATCCCAATGGCCAAACTATTTGAACCATTGGTTAGCCACATGACACAACTAAACAAAGGAGATTTTAATCACAACTATGAACCATATTGAATCACAAAATACACAAAACAAAATTTGGAGATCTACCAAAAAGATGCACCAGCCGACGTTGACTGCCCCCAAAGGGGAGCCGCCGCCGCCGCCGCCCGGTGGTGGTGCCGCCGCCGATCGGCCGAGCACCCTTTTTCTTTTTTTTCTTTTTTTTCTTTTCGTGTATCGATTTGCGAATCAAAAATCTTTCATCTTTTAATTACGTGATTTAAACGATAAAATTAACTACGCAAATTAACATGCTTATTGCTTAAGCTCGAAGCTCGCTCCGATACCACTGTTAGGAAATCTACGCGGGAACGCAGCGGAATTTAAAATTTTGATTTCCTTTTACCCAAGATCGACTTCGTTTAAGCAATAAACAATTAAGTAGTAGACGGTGGTTACCTTGGTTGATCTATAAGATCGACGCTTTGACCGTCTAAGGAGAGTAGTTCTGCATAGAGCCGCCCAAGTGTTCGGCCTCTACCGCTAGTCCACACGAACAGCCCGCCGGAATCCCATCATGGATTGCTATTGGAAAACTCCGGTTGCTAGACCGGCCCTTTTCCCCTCTCTCCAACTCTCTATAGGATGCTCTCCAATTTTACGCAAGAACTATTAGCTCTTGGAATTATGATGTACAAAAGAGCTTGACACCCACCTCCTATTTATAGTAGAAGTGGCGCCCCAATAGAGTGTGGAGGAGAAGAAAACCTTTTCCCAATAAAATAAGGAAAATATAATTGATTGATTTATCTCATTTATTATAATATCTCATATTAAATAAATCTAGGATTTTGTCAATATCTTATATTGAATATTCCCAAGATATTGTCAATATCTAATATTGACTATCTTTATTTTATTACCATAAATCAATTTACATATGTGTATATATCACATACATATAACACATATAAATCTATTAATATATATATCTTGAAAACAAATGTGCACAAGCACATTCCAAGTGCAAGTCACGCATGTGACTATATATATTTAATAATTAATATCTTATATTAATATATGATAACACAATTAATTAAATTGCACAATCCAAGTGTATCTTATACACACACAAATTGCGCCCCATATACCAATAAATTGACATCCGGAATATTCTTTAATTAATATAATATTATTAATATCTTGTATTTAATTTATTCATAATAAATAAATACCACAATATTAATTTACCACTATAACCTTTATAGTCTCGAGATAAACTTTCCTTATTTGGTTATCATCTATAACCACATTTTAATCCGGCTAGATGTTCTTATGTGTGTGACCCGATAGGCTTCCGAATATGTTGGCCGTAGACACAAAGTGCAAATTACGAAAATGCCCTTCATGCCTAACGATCACGGGATAGCGTCTAGCAACACACCGTGACCCCCAATCATCGGAAGAGTCAAATGCAATGACTACTACCTTTCATGTGAAACAGTTACCGTGTAACTTACAATCCTATCGCTGTAATAATATCCATACGGTCGTACGTCGAGTGTCAAACATTAACAACCGTATCTTATAATCTGGATATCATGCTCTCTCAAGTAACTCGTTTACTCCCACTTTGCAAAGATTCACGAGAGCTAGACATTCCTTATAAGAAGGCCATTTCGGATATTCGATCCCAATCATAGGATACGCGATTCCCGGACGACCAATCATGTATACTCCGCATGCTTCAGTATCATACCCAATCACTACCGCATGATCGCCCCGTGGCTAGGGGAAACCTCAATAGTGTCAAAGCATGACAATCCACACCGTGATGTCATGAAGACTCCGGTCTTAAGGATAATTACACAACCGCCACATAGTGTGACACTTATCCGTGTAAGTGGGTCAGTCTAACGTACGCATTCTCTAATACACGTCCACGTACAGTCCAAGTGTCTCTACACTTCGATAGACGAGATCTATCCCCGCCTTTAAAGACAGAAGACATCTAATACGTGCTAGTCTGCTTATACTATCAATGCCCTGTTTAATAGTACATCAGCCTAGAGACATTTAAGTATCAAACTTATTAAAGTGATTAGAGATCTCATCAACCATAATCGCCTATCATGGTTTCTCTATCACAGTTTAATACTAAGGACGTTATCATATAACAATTCATAATTGGTTCTTTAAAAGAACATATATATGACAACAGAAAAGCCATTTAATATATGTACAAACATAAAGAAATAGTATAAATGATCCGACCCGGTCGGATCCGGTCCAACCCGATTGGGTTTAGGACACTATTCCAACACTTATAGGCATTTTCAGGGGATGAATTCTTAATGAAAGTTGTAGATCTTCACATAAGGTTTCCAACGCACTTTGAATCACGTCAATTGGAGGTCTACAACTCAAATAGTAGTCAAGTGACAAACCGATTCGGATTAGTAAAAATCCCGAAATATCTTCGTAATACGAATGGCTCATCAAAACGACATTTTCTGAAGAAGTTTCCTTAATAAAAGTTGTATATCTTCAAGAAAGCTTTCCAATGGATTTTGAATCAAGTCAATCGGACTTCTACAACTCAAATGGTGGTCAAGTGGCTAATTGATTTGTATTAGGGAAAATCCCGAAAACGACACGTAATGGGAATGGCCTATCAAAAAGGCGTTTTCTGAAGAAGTGTCCTTCATGAAAGTTGAAGAATTTCCCGAGAGCTTAATTTTGACGTTTGAATCATAATTATTGGAGGCCTACAACTCAAGATATGAATTTTGGAAGTTTTATTATAATAAATATATATTCGAAGGATCCAGAATCGGTGAGTCATCTTGCAAAATGATCACCACCGGATCGATCCGACTCCAATCCGGATCGATCCGGCCTCAACATTTTCTATATATATGGAGCCTCAGATACAGAGAGCTTCGCCCCTCTCTTCTCCCATTTCTCTTCTTCTCCTTCTTCTTTCTTTTATTTATGTTATGGAGGGGCCTATATGTAATATATATGTCGTTATAATGTCGGTGTAATAACCCGACTAGTTATCATTTTAATATAATTTCGTTTCCGTTTTTATTGCTTTCTTTTATTTTATGCAATTAGTATAAATATATATATATATATATATACGTATATTATATATATATCTATATCTATATATATATCTATACGTATATCTATATAGCTGTAGTTATCTTTTTCGTTTTGTTTTCTTTCGTTTTGTTATTTTCGTTGTTATTTTCGTTAATATGAGTAGTTAAACTCAACATAGCCGAATTATGTGAAAACGGGTAAAATTAACCCTCGGGAGACGAGATGGGAGTTGTGTCGTGCTTAAATTAAACGTTCGTATGATAAACTCATGTTTTAAAACCCGTTTTGATCATTTTCCTAACTTTGAATAAAATTGACAACTTTGTTCACGGTTACATCGAGCTTATAAATATATTTTACGGTGAGATGTGAGATATGGATATCACTAATCATAGTCCTGATTGTTAGATTGACAATCTAAGTGATAGATCTGGACTATGCCTAAGTGAGATTCTTATTTTTACGAGGTGAATAAAACATGTATTAGAATCACTAAACCATAGTCTTAATCGTTAGATTGGAAACCTAAGTGACAAGTTAAAACTATGTTTTCTGTGAGGTTTTTCAGCGGCTTTTTATTCCGGTCAACCATGTTAGGCGAGTTAGCTCTCTAAAGGGAGGGTTAATAAACCTAGTGTGGGGGTTAAGTGAGAGCTGTTCAGATCTTAACGCAAGAATAAAGAGTTGACACCCGTGAATGTCATATGAACTGAATCAGATAAAACACACTCCTTATCAAGTTTTTCCTGTGGGGAGATAACCTGTTGGATCATGGCTCGGCTATGCTTTTTAATCACCTAGTTAATCTCGTTAGTTAAAATTTATTTTTCGCATTAGTATAAAAACTCCACCTAAAACTTTGATCGCCTAGACTAAGAACCACGTTCGCTTTGGTACTCACAACCACACTTCTCTTGGGACGACCTCGTACTCCTGTAGCTATCCTAGCAATCGACCTGGTACTCTGCCAGTTAGAGAGTTAGTTTACCCACAGTTGCGAGTCTTTATAAATGTATTTTTAGTGGTTGAATTTTTCGCTCATCAAAAAATTGGCGCCGTTGCCGGGGACCAATATTTTAGTGGGTGTATTTTTCTCTCATCAGTAGCATATCGGAAAGGTTCGAGTCGAGATATCCTTCCACCGGGAATTGCTTGGATCACACGATCGGAAGACTGTGGTGCTCTTCACATCTTCACATTCATCCTTTGCGGTTCTTCAACTTGAATTTTGAGATTCAAGAGGTATGATCTACATCCCCCTTGTAGAATAGATCTAGTTGTTTTATTACGTGTATTATATAGATCTAGATCCATAAATCGCTTCCGTTGCGGATGGTATTACTAACACCCCGTGCTTGGTTCTCTCACTTCACCGATGTCTTGACTCAGTTTGGTTATGTCGGCTCCAAAGCCGACACCTCCTTATATATTTATTCTCTTGATGGTGCTCGTGTTTATATTCTGATTTATGTGGATGATATTATTATTACTGGCTCATCGTCTTCGCTTGTTGAGCAAGTTATCTCTTATCTTGGTCGGCACTTTCCGGTTAAGGACCTTGATTCTTTGTCCTATTTTCTTGGCATTGAGGTGCTTCCTACCTCTGATAGGCTATTTCTCACTCAGCGCAAGTATATCTTTCAGCTTCTACAACGTGCCTTTCTAGACAAGGCCAAGCCTTGTCAGACTCCTATGTCGGCCTCCACCCATTTTACACTTGACGACGGCCCTCCCTGCGCCGATCCGTCGCTTTACCGCACTATTGTTGACGGGCTACAGTATCTCAGTTTCACTCGCCCTGATATTGCGTTTGCAGTCCAAAAGGGTTAGCAAGTATATGAATTCCCCTACCAAATCTCATTGGGTTGCAGTTAAACGTATTCTTCGGTATCTTAAGCACACTATTTCCGATGGTCTCTTCATCTCTCGTCGGTCTCCTATTTTGCTTCAGGCTTATTCTGATTCTGATTGGGCTGCTGATACCGACAATCGCCGTTCCGTTGGAGCATATCGTGTTTCCTTGGTGATAATCTAATTAGTTGGCGTGGTAAGCAACACCTGAGGGTTTCTAAGAGTAGCACTGAGGCGGAGTACAAGACTCTTTCCAACACCGCTGCCGAACTTCAGTGGCTTTGCAGTCTTCTTCGTGAGATGTAGGTTCCGTTGTCTTCCCCTACTACTCTTTGGTGTGATAGTCTTGGCGCCACTTATCTTGCTCACAATCCGGTGTTTCATGCCCGCACGAAGCACATAGAGATCGACTTCCACCACGTTCACGAATTATTTGCAGCTTGCAAGCTCGGCATCTCTTTTATCTACTCGAAGGATCAATTAGTCGATGTCCTCCAAACCGTTGGCTCAGCCTCGTTTTTCCAGTTTAAAGTCCAATCTCCGTGTCCAGCCACTTTCCACGGGATTGCGGGTGGTGTCGAGGATAATATAGTTTGACTATTATATTTATTTGAAGTATTATTATTGTAGTATTTATCTTGTAGTGACTTATTGACTAAGTCACCGAATCCTATATATTTGTACTCTATCCGTTCAGTTGAATCAATGAAATAAGATTATTCTATATCGTGATAAACCCAAACTAAAGCCCACCCAAAAAACCAGCTTAGCCCACCCAACAGTAAGTAGCCCGCCCAACCATCAGGCACCTTATGTAAAAGCAAATCCCATTCGATATTTCATCATTCGGAAGCTGCGTGGATATAGTTTGTTGGTGACCTGTAAAATAAAAAAAATTAAATAATATATATATATATATATATATATATATATATATACACACACACATACATACTACCTCCTTCCCAAAATATAAGTCATTCTAAGAGTTTTCATACAGATTAAGGAAGTGATTGAATGTCATAAAGGTGAAGGTAAATGTCTAAAATGAGATGGGAGGAATATCTGGTCCTAGAAATACTCTGTTTATGTTTACTATATGGCGATTTGGAAAGACAGAATTGCCTTTGTTTTTGACAGAAAAGGATTACTTGTCAAAATTCTGTTAACACTATTATGTATTGTGCTTCAGAATATATTTCTGCTTGTAATGCTAATGCCTTTGTTTCTTTGGTTAGGGAGGTGCAATGGATAAGCTGGAAGTCCCCCCATTTGGGATGGATCAAAGTTAACACTGATGCTAGCGTGGTTAATGCTGATGTTGATGGCAGAGGTGATATTGCGATTGGAGAGGTGTTCAAAGACTTAGATGGGCTTTGGATTAAAGGTTTCATTGGTGCCATGGGGAGGAACACCATCTATATCGGTGAACTCATGGCAATCAGGGAAGCTATGATGCTTGTGAAAGATGATGGTATACCCGCTTTGTGGGTGGAGTCAGATTCCATGGCTGCTGTTCAGGCAATTAACAACAGGAGCACTCTGGCTGAGAGTCATGCTATTATTGTGGACATCTGGAGAATGATGCAAGCGGATTGGGAAGTGAAGATTACCTTCAAGCATCGGGAAGGCAATAGAGTTGTTGATCGTCTAGCAAGACAAGGCCATAATATGTCAAGGGGTATCCAAACCTTAGAAGACCCTCCTAGTGAGGTGGCAACCATTTTGGTGGAAGATCTTAGGGGAGTTCATCTCCCAATGGACTAGCTTCCATCCCCTTTCTTAGGCCTTAGGCCTCTTCGTGTAACAAAAAAAAAGAAGGTAAATGTCTAAAATACCCCTTGACTATTATTAATGCAATAGTTGTTAAGTAATAAAAAGTTGTTAGAATTGATAATAAATTAGAGGCAAGATAGAGAAATAAGCAATAAATGTTGCATTGGTAATATATATAGAATGACTTGTGGGACAAATCTAAAAGTGTATGATGCTTATATTTTAGGACGGATGTAGTATATATTAACTGTTTTGGCAATTTCATTTCATTGAAGCAGCATTTTAGGTTCTCTCATTATTAATAATCAATGCCTATTTATTTTATTAATTCATCGTTAAGAACATCACAAAATTATTACTTGACTAAATCAAAATGTATTTTTTTTTTCCAAGCATGATTTTTATTTCTAAATTCTATACTAGTTTTTTTCGCAGAATAAAAGAAATTTACGATAAAATTAGGCGGCTTTTATTGGTATTACAGTTTTACTGCCGATACCACAATTGTTTCAGGCATTCAAAAAATTACTTCGAGCATCATGCCTTAGTGACACCGAGGTTAGTTTTCGATAATAACGTACTGAAGTTGGTTTTCGGTAATAACGCCAGTGACACTCACGTTATAGTGAAAAAAGGGCCACGGGTGAAAAGTCAGTCCACTAACGTTAATATCGGTAAGGACCGTCAATGACACTAACATTTCTAGTATGGGGCCGAAAGTAAAAGAAAGAAATACATGTATGGTGCCGAAAATAAACGAACAACCATTACAAAAAGGGTGTCATTAGTAAATACGTTGTGTCGATAGAAGTTACCTAAAACTATTCTAGCCCACCCGAAAAATATTTTCTGGCTCCGTCCTTGCGTCTCTGGCTAGACAACAAACTTAGTGATACATATCAATTCCTAGAATTTCGCGGAGGATGTAATCGAGAGTTATATTTCAATGGTTTAGTTTGTAAGAGGTTGTTTGTGCAGTTTTTTGTTGTTATTGAAATAAGTCAATGCAGGAGATCGAATTCCCACGGTCAATCTAGTTGATGCATAATGTATATTGTAGGAGGTGAGTCAGGTGACTGAAGTTTGGTGCCCTATTCTTGATTAAAAAAAGACATATTTCCGGTGTCTATTTATTTCTATATCTTGGTTGCTGGTACTTGAGTTCTATATTTTTTTGCGTTGAATCCGTATGTTTTCTCTCACAACAACTTGCCGGTAGCTATACTTTTAATGAAAATTATATTGTTGTGAAAAATAATTAGGGTTTATAAGTTAACCGTGTGTTTGAGGTTCAACCGGAGTATACCGAGTTTAATTCACGGAAGTTGATGTAAACTGACAAACCGATTGGAAATAACAAAAAAATAAAATGGTTCGATAATATGATGTTTAGTTGGAGTGTGATACTAGACAGCTTTGTTCTTTGAAGAAAAAGCCCAAAAGCAAAAAGTTTGTCCACTTTTCAATGATGGGCTTTTCATATAACCAGATTCCTCATGCCGGTGAAATAACCAACGGGTTTTATTGACACCATTACTTCGGACACCCTTTTGTTTGTTTGTTTTTTTTTTTTTTTTTTTTGGGTTTTGTTTTGCATGCCACCGCAAAATTCCATTAATTAGTACCTCACGTTTAGAAATGTCACTGTTACTGGTGTTGGTAGGAAGTGAACGTCATTCGTACTAATGTTCATAAAAGGTAAGGAACGTCAGTGACTTTCTTCCCCATGAAAAAAATTTGTTGGATAAAAACGTCATCACTATTGATTCACTACTTCTTATGTATTGGTCCATTGATATATATATATATATATATATATATATATATATATATATATATATATATATATATGAGTTATTTAAGAGTAAATAAACATGTCAAAGTTTAAAAAATAAAAACACTAATAAATTTGTGATATGTATTCTGAAGACGCACCCCGTGATAACTAACAATGGTTGGTATTTGATACTCCCTCCGTTTTTATATATATGTCGCAGAGAGAAGAATTACACAAATTAAGAAAATAATTAATATGTGTATTGGAAATGTATTTTTTTATTGGAGATGTAAATGTTTTGTTGGTAAAGGAGTTTTTTGTATTGGAATTGTGTTTTTTTTATTGGAGATGTAAATATTTTATTGGTAAAGGAGGAAAAAATAATAAATGCTGCATTGGAAATGTAAAATGACAGATAAATAAAAAAATGACAAAAACTGAAATGTGACAGATAAAAAAAAACGGAGGGAGTACAAAGTACCCTAAACATTCTTTCTTCTTTCTTAACAAAATAATGTCATACGTATAGGGAAGATACATGATAGTATGTGGACTTACCCTAGAGTCCAATAATTAAACAAAGGGGAAAAATATACATGTAATTATAAATCTTAAAAAAATCTTTGATATTTAGGTAAGCAAATTGCAGTAGCATCAATATATATTGAAGCACAAAAAGCAAATGTAATGCATCACTCACATAGTCACATGGTGTGGTAGTTTCCTTCTTCTCTTCCACAACAACTTGTCAACTCTTAAGTGCCAATGTTAAATTTATGCTCATGTTTTGTGGGCGGAAGTCCATGTTGGATTTAATCGTCGGATTTGTGTCACATATATATACAGATAATTTTGTTTTGTTTATTTATACATGTGTCACATATATGACGGTGCAGTCTAATAGAGACTCATTACGTTAAAATTACCCAAGGAATCTCCCCTGTTTTTTTTATTTTCTTTTTTGCATTCTACATCCGTGACCAACTGACCTGATTAATCAATGACACAACCCAATTTTACAGTTTATGATATATTCAGTGATATAAAACTGTAATATTCCGAGTTTCGGGAAAGGGCAGACGTGTCTTTTTGCGAAAACGAAATATTGGGTTCGGTTCCTTTTATTTGGAGTTTAAGTATTTATTAAAAAATATATATATGTCGAGAATATATATGGATAAAAATTAAAAGAGAGTTTCTGATTTCCTAGTAGAAAAAGGATTTTTATTGGGATTATCTATATAAGGGATCTATTACACACATTAATCCCATAACCTAAATCATTAGTCAAAAAAAAAATAGAGCATACACGCCCCTTTTCTTCTTTGCGCCGAATTGGAGGAAAAAAATAGGGTTGGAACAGTTTCTCCAATATCTAAGTCAGTTCTAAACCGTTTTCAGTTTCGAGAGAAGCAACGGAATCGTCATAAGGAGAGCGTCGTTCCTGTAGCAGAAAGTTGGAGCTTTTCTTAAGGTATGAAACTCGAATTATCTGCTGTTTTATGAGTTTTGATGGATCAAAACTCATACCTTTTTCGTAGTTTATCGTTTTAGAAGCGTGTGATCGAATCTAATCAAAGTTTGGATTTATCACACATGTTTCTTGCAGAAATGAGACTGTTTTGCTGCTGTTTTGCTGAGCTTTTGCTGTTGGTTTTGCTGATAAACAAGTAAGAAGCTCTTCCTACAATCTAATTATGGTTGAGAGTAGTTAGATCAAGTTTTAAGGTGTTTTGGGTGCAAGAAAGATGTATCTTTTTGATTGGTTATGATCCTAGATGTTACGATGTGGTTAGATATGTATTTAGGTGATTTTCTGTGTTTAAGTTGCTGCTATTTGTGTTAGAAACGGATTAGAAATCGTATTTGAAGATGTTAGGGTTTTGGCAGTTTCCCAGGCGGACGAGCGTTTGATTTTTCAGACGAGCGTCCTAGATCGGACGAGCGTCTGGAATAGCTGGACGGGCGTCTGAAGGCAGATTTTTGGATCAGGATGTAAAGATTTTAGGCGGACGGGCGTCCGAAAGTAGTGGACGGGCGTCCATTCCCAGACGAGCGTCCATAAGGTTGGACGAGCGTCCATAAGATTTTAGACGAGCGTTTGATTGGTTTTCCTCACTTTATTGACTTTAATCATTCCAGTTTAGTCTCGGGCTTGGTTATCATGTTGTTTATTGGTTTAAGCTCTTAATCGTTGTACGTTAAGATTAATTAATATGAGCAAGCTTCGATTGTACTTCTGATGCGTTCAGTTAAAACACCGAATGTACTCTTAAAGGGAGTTGAAGTTCGGATCCGTCGGAAGGGCATGAAAGGGCTTGTGCTTTGATGAACTAGGGTTCATCAATGTCTGTGTATTTGCTAGGACTTGTCCGTGTCTAGTGATCTAAGTACGAGAGTAGGAGATGTGAGGGAGTTTACTTGAAAAACACTAGGGATGGCTAGTTAATCCATATTAATAAATACATACGTGTAGTAAAAGATAAAGCATCATCTATTCTCGGTTAGACACTATTTCATATCGGCGATGTGATACGTTCAAAAAAGGTGGACAACACTGCTGGCCTTAAACGGCTGAAGGGTAGTGGAGGAAATCCATCGGACGTATACGCATACCGGGGAGACCCCGGAGCTAATCGGTGCTAAACACCGTTAGTTAGCAAGTATATCTTCAGGCTGATGAACGCCATGCGCAGTGTCCTTGAGTAATGACGCAACAAAGATAAGCTAAGTTAGAAACGTATAGTCACGACGTGTCGATGGGCATGCAGTGAACCCTAGATTGAGTCGGTCTCACCAAGACAACTATTCAAGCAATAAACTTTAATTAAATTGTAGCTTCTACTTCTTACTTTGTACATTGTACTTACCTCAAATGCATGTTTATCTATGTGTTTGGGGGAGAGAAGACGAACATGTATGTGAAGATTTTGTGGAAGACTTTGATGACGACGTTTGAAGACGCCGGAGTTGAAGACTGTGTTTATGATTTCTTTTTATGTTCCTAGTTTTGGACTAGTTTGGATGTATTAGATTATTTTAGTACTTTTGGGTTTCGTCGGTTGCTTTCTAATGTAATGGGTATTACATTTATTCTATCTTTAGTTATTTCTATTCTTTAATGTTTGGGAAAATCACCCGAGTCTTTTTAGCTTCCGTTTGCTTTTATTTGATACGACGTAGTAGAGGCTTACGTGTAATGTTATTCATTTAATGTTATGCGTGCCGAACGTTTCGGTTTCCGGATAAGGACTCGGTGTCCGGGGACGGGGCGTTACAGTTGGTATCAGAGAGAAGCGTCTTTTTAGGCTTCCTTTCTTTTAAGATAAGTTTCTCTAGACCTTTTTGTAATGTTCTGGTTTTCTTTGGTCATCAGGATGGTGTTCACGAGAACTGGAGCAGGTGCAGAGTCCTCAGGAGCTAGACGGGAGAGCCCAACACCGGTCGTAGGAGGCGGTGTTCTGAGGCCAAGTCATCCACCGCAGCGGAGTTTGTCACCACCTCCACATACAGCGACCCCCTCACCGGATTCTCAGCGGAATTCGCCACCACGATCTCAGCAACCCCCACAGTGGCATGTGGGAAGTTCGGTTCCATTTTCCTTTGTAAGTGAGGCTCCAGTAATTTCAGTACCACCGCCAGTAACTTACCCTCCACCGGTTAACCACACCTCACCCTTTGTGTTCCACCAGCAACAACAGACCCCCTATCCACCTCCAGTAGGTCCTACTCCACGACCTACAGCACCACCGTCACCCCGCCCTGACTTTCAGCAAGGTGTCAGCTACCCGCCCTACGGTTTCCAGCAACCCCAGTATTACCAGCCAGAGATACCTTATGCATACCCTCCAGTTTATCCGCAGTACCCACCAGTTAGACCAGTTGTCGAGCAAGCACCACCAGTTGACTGGTATACCAGGTTGAGGAGAAACAAAGTCCAGGATTTCTTTGGAAATGTTGAGCATTCGAAGGCTGAGGAATGGATAAGAAGTTTTGAGAAGGCATGTAGGAATATACATGTCCCTAAGACCGAGATGGCACAGTTGGCGGTTAGTTTTCTTCTGGGCGCAGCTGAAGCATGGATTGATGCCATACAAAGCAGTAATGGTAAGGTGACAGATTGGGAAGGTTTCAAGACCATGTTTTACAATGAGTACTTCCCGACTACAGTGCAGAAAGATATGGCAAGCCAGTTTCTAAAGCTTTCGCAAGGTCAAACTATGACAGTATCACAGTACACCAACAAGTTTAACGAGTTGGGAAGATTCTATCCTGAGCTGATGAAAGTGGAAGAGAGGAAGATGGCCCTATACAAGGATGGGTTATCATATTCGATACAGTCTGGAATGTTAGGTTTCACGGCCAAGAGTATGGCCGAGTTGACAAATAAGGCCTTAGAGGTTGAGACGTTCCGGAAGAAGGCCACAGTCGTTGTTGGGAATAAGAGGAGTTTTGGAACAAGCCAGGGTAATACCCGGGGAGCACCACATCAGAGTTTCAAGAAGACCACAGCCCCTGCAGCAAGTAAACCACCTATCGGAGCACCCCTTTGTCCTAAGTGCAACCGGAATCATTCAGGGGAATGCCGAGCTCATACCAACGGATGCTATCTTTGCAGAGAAACGGGACACTTTGCCAAGAACTGTCCGACCAAGGGTCCTACAAGTAACCAGAAGCAAGGAAGTGGTAGAAGCGGCCCAAGTCGCCCAGTTCGTGTTTTTGCAGCTGACGCTAGAGATGCAGAACCTGAGGATGACGTTATATCAGGTACTTGTTGTTAATTTGTCCTTTTAAGTTACGTTTATAGCATGTATATTCATGTTGTGACTGTAGTTAATGGGATGATTATGCACCCTAGGTACGATAATGTTAAATAATCTTATGGTCAGAGCCTTGTTCGATACGGGAGCGTCTAATACTTTCGTGTCGACTAAAGTAGCTAAGAAGTTGAGTCAACTTTTGGAACCTTTAAGGAATACGTTGGAGATAACCACACCGTTAGGAAAGGTAACGAAAGTAACTAAGATGATATCACAAGTGGAAGTCCAAGTTGGATCATATCGATGTAAAAGTGACTTCACGGTGTTAGACTTTTCAGATTTTGATGTGATTCTTGGAATAGATTGGCTGTCCGAGAATTTTGTCCATCTGGATTGTCGAGGAAAGAAAGTGATCTTTAAGGTACCTGGAAAATCTGATAAGACTTATCAGGGCAATGTGTACAAGCCAAGCAAGAACCGACATCCGATAATATCAGCGGTTAAGGCGATAAGAGCTTGTCAGAAAGGTTGTGAAGGCTACTTGTTGTACGCAGTGGATGTGGATCAAGTGAAGCCTGAGTTAGAGGATACACCTGTAGTCAAGGAATATCCAGAGGTATTTCCGGAAGAGTTACCGGGAAACATGCCGGATAGAGAGATCGAATTTGAGATCAAGTTGGTACCAGGAGCGACACCAGTTGCTAAGGCACCCTATAGGATGGCACCGGCTGAATTGAAAGAGTTGAAGGCTCAGCTTAAGGATATGCTTGAGAGGCATATAATTCAGCCTAGTACTTCGCCCTGGGGAGCCCCAGTGTTGTTTGTCAAGAAGAAAGACGGTAGCATGAGGATGTGCATCGACTACAGAGCGTTGAATAATCTCACCATCAAGAACAAATATCCTCTGCCAAGAATTGATGATTTGTTTAACCAGTTGCAAGGAAAGAGCGTGTTCTCCAAGATTGATCTTAGGTCGGGATATCACCAATTGAAGATCAAAGTAGCGGATATACCGAAGACGGCTTTCAGTACGAGATATGGACATTATGAGTTCTTAGTTATGCCTTTTGGACTCACTAATGCTCCATCTGCATTTATGGACTTAATGCAGCGTGTCTTCATGCCATACTTGGATAAGTTTGTGATAGTGTTCATAGACGACATCCTAGTTTACTCTAAGGATGAGAAAGAACATGAAGAACACTTAAGGATAGTGTTGGAGACTTTGAAGAAGAATCAGTTGTACGCAAAGTTCTCTAAATGCGACTTCTGGTTGAAGCAGGTGAGTTTCTTGGGTCATGTCATTTCTGGAGATGGCATTAAGGTTGATCCTGCAAAGATTGAAGCAGTTGAGAAGTGGACCGGACCGACTACAGTTTCAGAGGTCAGGAGTTTTCTCGGTTTGGCTGGCTATTACAGGAAGTTTGTTCAGGACTTCTCAAGGATAGCTACACCACTTACCCGGCTCACTCAGAAGAATGTGAAGTTTGAGTGGACCAGTGAGTGTGAAGAGGCTTTTCAGACGTTGAAAAAGAAGTTGACTACAGCCCCAGTTTTGGCAGTTCCGGAGATCTTTGATAATTATGACGTCTACACGGATGCTTCGGGACAGGGGTTGGGTTGTGTGTTGATGCAAGGAGGAAAGGTAATTGCTTATGCATCTAGACAGTTGAAGGTGCATGAGAAGAATTACCCAACACATGACTTAGAGTTGGCAGCAGTAGTGTTTGCCCTAAAGACTTGGAGGCACTACTTATACGGAGTTAAGGCGAGGATCTTCACCGATCACAAGAGCTTGAAGTACTTCTTTACCCAAGAAAATCTGAATATGAGGCAAAGGCGATGGCTAGAGTTCGTAAAGGATTACAACCTAGACATTCAATATCATCCGGGTAAAGCCAACGTAGTGGCAGATGCGTTGAGCAGAAAACCAGTGTTTGCAGTTTCAAGTGTTGAAGTTGTTGCAGAAAGGCTAGACGGGCTGCAAATCCGAAGTTTTGATCAGATCGAGGATCGGAAGTTTGTGGCACCGTTGTTAGCAAGGTCTGAGTTGATGGATGATATTCGGGAAAAGCAAGATGAAGATCCAGTTTTGGTTGACTTGAAGCGAGTTGCAAGAGAAAAGCCTACAGTGGGATACGTGCTAGACAAGAACGGAAATCTTTGGTATCAAGATCGGCTATGCGTTCCTAATGTTGGTGATTTGAGGCAAAGAGTTATGGAGGAGGCACATAGGATTGCATTTTCGGTTCATCCAGGATCTACTAAAATGTACAGAGACTTGAAGGAAAAATTTTGGTGGCCCTCGATGAAATTGGAGATAGCCAAGTTTGTGGCAGAATGTGACATCTGTCAGAAAGTAAAAGCGGAGCATCGACGACCAGGAGGAATGCTTAAGCCTTTGGATATCCCTGAATGGAAGTGGGATAAGATTACGATGGATTTCATTACCGGCTTACCTAAGACAAGAGGCGGCCATGATGCGATATGGGTAATCGTAGATAGATTGACCAAGTCTGCTCATTTCTTACCGTATAAGGTTGATATGCCTTTAAAGAAGATGACGACACTATACTTGGATAATATAGTGAAGCTACATGGAGTACCAATTTCTATAGTTTCGGATCGTGATTCGAGGTTCGTCAGTCGGTTTTGGAAGAGTTTGCAAGCAGCCTTTGGAACTAAGTTGGACTTAAGTACGGCGTTTCATCCTCAGACAGACGGACAGTCTGAGAGAACCATCCAAACACTTGAAGATATGTTGAGAGCTTGTGTTTTGGAAGTAGGCGGGTCATGGGACGATTACCTACCGGTAGCGGAGTTTGCCTACAACAACAGTTATCATGCAAGTATAGGCATGCCACCTTTTGAAGCGTTGTATGGAAGAAAGTGTAGAACGCCGCTGTTTTGGGAGGAAGTCGGGGAAAGACAAATCACCGGGCCGGAATTGGTTGAACAAGCTAAGGAAAGAGTGCAGTTAGTTAAAAAGAACCTGAAGGCAGCCCAAGATAGACAGAAAAGTTGGGCGGATGTTAGAAGAAGGCCCTTAGAGTTTGAAGTTTGTGAGAGAGTGTATCTACGAGCTTCACCAATGAAGGGAGTGAAACGCTTTGGACAAAAAGGAAAGCTAAGTCCGAGGTATGTTGGACCTTTTGTGATTCTGGAAAGAATTGGACCGTTGGCTTATAAGCTTGAGCTACCAGAATCCATGTCAAGAGTCCACAATGTGTTTCACGTATCGATGTTGAAAAAGTGTTTGACCAAGACGGATGTTGAGACTACGGTTGACCCGGAGATCCTACAAGATAACCTTTCGTATGATGAGAAACCGATCAGGATTTTGGACCGGAAGGAAAAGATGGTTAAGAGAAGGATGATTCATTTGGTTTTGGTGCAATGGAGCAATCATTCACCGGAAGAAGCTACGTGGGAAGTTGAGGATGACATGATCAGCGAGTTTCCAGATTTTATGGACTTACCAGGTATGTTCTAAGTTTCGAGGACGAAACTCCTTTAAGGGGGGAAGAATGTAATATTCCGAGTTTCGGGAAAGGGCAGACGTGTCTTTTTGCGGAAACGAAATATTGGGTTCGGTTCCTTTTATTTGGAGTTTAAGTATTTATTAAAAAAATATATATGTCGAGAATATATATGGATAAAAATTAAAAGAGAGTTTCTGATTTCCTAGTAGAAAAAGGATTTTTATTGGGATTATCTATATAAGGGATCTATTACACACATTAATCCCATAACCTAAATCATTAGTCAAAAAAAATAGAGCATACACGCCCCTTTTCTTCTTTGCGCCGAATTGGAGAAAAATAGGGTTGGAACAGTTTCTCCAATATCTAAGTCGATTCTAAACCGTTTTCAGTTTCGAGAGAAGCAACGGAATCGTCATAAGGAGAGCGTCGTTCCTGTAGCAGAAAGTTGGAGCTTTTCTTAAGGTATGAAACTCGAATTATCTGCTGTTTTATGAGTTTTGATGGATCAAAACTCATACCTTTTTCGTAGTTTATCGTTTTAGAAGCGTGTGATCGAATCTAATCAAAGTTTGGATTTATCACACATGTTTCTTGCAGAAAGGAGACTGTTTTGCTGCTGTTTTGCTGAGCTTTTGCTGTTGGTTTTGCTGATAAACAAGTAAGAAGCTCTTCCTACAATCTAATTATGGTTGAGAGTAGTTAGATCAAGTTTTAAGGTGTTTTGGGTGCAAGAAAGATGTATCTTTTTGATTGGTTATGATCCTAGATGTTACGATGTGGTTAGATATGTATTTAGGTGATTTTCCGTGTTTAAGTTGCTGCTATTTGTGTTAGAAACGGATTAGAAATCGTATTTGAAGATGTTAGGGTTTTGGCGGTTTCCCAGGCGGACGAGCGTTTGATTTTTCAGACGAGCGTCCTAGATCGGACGAGCGTCTGGAATAGCTGGACGGGCGTCTGAAGGCAGATTTTTGGATCGGGATGTAAAGATTTTAGGCGGACGGGCGTCCGAAAGTAGTGGACGGGCGTCCATTCCCAGACGAGCGTCCATAAGGTTGGACGAGCGTCCATAAGATTTTAGACGAGCGTTTGATTGGTTTTCCTCACTTTATTGACTTTAATCATTCCAGTTTAGTCTCGGGCTTGGTTATCATGTTGTTTATTGGTTTAAGCTCTTAATCGTTGTACGTTAAGATTAATTAATATGAGCAAGCTTCGATTGTACTTCTGATGCGTTCAGTTAAAACACCGAGTGTACTCTTAAAGGGAGTTGAAGTTCGGATCCGTCGGAAGGGCATGAAAGGGCTTGTGCTTTGATGAACTAGGGTTCATCAATGTCTGTGTATTTGCTAGGACTTGTCCGTGTCTAGTGATCTAAGTACGAGAGTAGGAGATGTGAGGGAGTTTACTTGAAAAACACTAGGGATGGCTAGTTAATCCATATTAATAAATACATACGTGTAGTAAAAGATAAAGCATCATCTATTCTCGGTTAGACACTATTTCATATCGGCGATGTGATACGTTCAAAAAAGGTGGACAACACTGCTGGCCTTAAACGGCTGAAGGGTAGTGGAGGAAATCCATCGGACGTATACGCATACCGGGGAGACCCCGGAGCTAATCGGTGCTAAACACCGTTAGTTAGCAAGTATATCTTCAGGCTGATGAACGCCATGCGCAGTGTCCTTGAGTAATGACGCAACAAAGATAAGCTAAGTTAGAAACGTATAGTCACGACGTGTCGATGGGCATGCAGTGAACCCTAGATTGAGTCGGTCTCACCAAGACAACTATTCAAGCAATAAACTTTAATTAAATTGTAGCTTCTACTTCTTACTTTGTACATTGTACTTACCTCAAATGCATGTTTATCTATGTGTTTGGGGGAGAGAAGACGAACATGTATGTGAAGATTTTGTGGAAGACTTTGATGACGACGTTTGAAGACGCCGGAGTTGAAGACTGTGTTTATGATTTCTTTTTATGTTCCTAGTTTTGGACTAGTTTGGATGTATTAGATTATTTTAGTACTTTTGGGTTTCGTCGGTTGCTTTCTAATGTAATGGGTATTACATTTATTCTATCTTTAGTTATTTCTATTCTTTAATGTTTGGGAAAATCACCCGAGTCTTTTTAGCTTCCGTTTGCTTTTATTTGATACGACGTAGTAGAGGCTTACGTGTAATGTTATTCATTTAATGTTATGCGTGCCGAACGTTTCGGTTTCCGGATAAGGACTCGGTGTCCGGGGACGGGGCGTTACAAAAACCGTATTATATCTTTTATTATATCATAATCGTTGTGAGATAACATTTTTCAAGAAAATAAAAAAATAAAAGGAGATAAACATAACATGCATTATTATCGCATTATTAAAAAAGATAAGGTTTGTTAGCCGCCATGTATAGTTGGGTACCATTTGAAATACTACTAAAATGAGAAAGGCAGGCCGGCACATAGAATTATCCAATCTATAGTCTGCCCAAAAAGGGGAACTTCGTGTGTGTTATTTTTATATGCATCGAAGTGATCCGTGGTTGATAGAAACCATATAATTTCTATCCTGGATGAAAAATGTATGGCGTCGATCAATCCACGGGTCACTTCAGGGTATATTCAATCACCACACAAAAACTTCTCAAAAAACGGCTGGTTTATGTGGAATCTCATCCTATATTTATTAGCCATATATGTGAATCGAGTTGAATCGAATCAATACTTACGAATACTAAAGTTTTTTTTTTTTTGCTTAAAGCCTCCGGTATCCGGAACCTACTGGTCCGACTAATTCCGAATTCGGTCCGGATCGTGCCTACGAATACTAAAGTTTGACTTGACTAAAATTATGTAAGTTCAAAACTCGGTTTGAGCTCAATTGAGTTATAAATTTCAAAATCGAATTCAATTCATTTACTTTTCAAATAACTCAACTCAAGTAGGCAGGGGCGTCCCTTGGGGGGCGAGGTTATGGCCTACGGCCCAAAATCCATGAATTTAAGGCCTTTATGAATATTTGACGCTATAGGAGGGCTTAAAAACAATATTTAGCCTCAAGCCTAAATTTGGACATGAACGCTCCTGCAAGTAGCTAGTCTTTAGTGACATCACATACCAAACTTACTTTGGGGCACAACACTGATGTTCAAGCATAGAAAAGTCGAAATTGACATGTATGTATGATGTCACGACAGATGTTGTGTAATGTCATTATACGCCCCTTCTTAAGATTGCATTTAATGATTTGCAATATATTAAATAATTGATCACAAATATATGATTAATTATTGGATATTGATTAGATCAAGCTTGACTAGCTCGTGAGCTACTTGATTAAATTTTATTGCTCGAGATTAGTTCGAGTAACTCGATTTGAGCCCAAACTCGAAAAAAAAACTAAATCGAGTCAACATGTTTTTGATTCAAGTATGAGTAACTCACGAATAGTATGATTCATTTACAACCATAATATTTACATTGTAACAAGGACGGAGCCATGTATGATTCTAGGGGGCTAAGCCTACCCGAACAAAAAAAATATTACACTAAAATGTTTATATACTGCAGTTTTATCCATAAAATATTCTTAATCCAGCCCACCCGACGAACTCGATATAGTCCATTAGTCCACCACAAGTTGAAATCCTGGTTCCGTCCATAAGCATTTTCTCGTTAGAACTTTATCATATGATTTTAGAAGTCAGGCCAACAATCTCTCATGGTGTGACACTCAATTCTATTTCGTAGTCGGCTATGATATCAACTGTAACGTCCTGAAACTCGAGCTTACCGTTGCTGCCTGAGAGAGACACAATTGATTCAATGAGAACATAGTAACTTAAAATATATAGTTAATTCAAAATATCCAATTCATTATGTCTCAATGGATCTTACCGCTTAAGCAAGTAGTCTCGATTTTGATCCCTTGTGAATGCAATAAAGTTTGTTGAGAGAGGTCCCCACATGTTGAGCTCTTGTGGATGCAACAAATTTTGTTGAAAGATGTCCCACATTTGGTATTAGTGTCCGAAAGTACCTCGACAAAAATTCATTATATCTCAATATTAAATCAAGATAATATTTCTTTTATTTTTTCCAATGTGAGATATTACCGAGTTTTCTTCTCGAAAAAGAAAGCTAATAATTCTTTTATCTTTTAGTTAATTGTCAATTACGACACATTTAGAAATATGTCAGGATTTAAGACTATAAGAAAAGAGTTTTTTTTTTTTCAAAAAAGACATTTTATCAGTGAAAGTGAAAATAAAACTGAATTTGAAAGTGAGTTACGTTTGTTTTGTACTGAAAACTAATGTAATTCATTTTCAAATTCACTTTCATTTTATTTTCACTAATAAAATGTCTTTTTGATAAAATTATTTTCTTACAATCATTTTCACTTGACATATTCTATATATTATGTATTTTAGGACTCTTATCCCTTTTATCTTTCGGTTCCATATGAAGCCAAGACAACATAACTTGGGGAATGCAAAGACAAACCTCAACTATCAAGGCAACAAACAATTGCTTTTATTTTTTTTTCTTCTCCCGGCGTGGCAAAGTAAAGGATTGCCCCCCAAAAAAAGACCTCTTAGTTTATTTAAGGATATCCCTTGGATTAACTTTATTGAATAATGTTAGGTATGTTGTTTCTTAACTACGTCATGCCTTTTATTTTTTTTAAACTAAAATCAATCGGTTAAAAGGTTAAAACCGTTCTTGGTTTGGTTTGGTTTGATTTTTATTATTCCACAAATTGATCATAATAAATACTCCTATGTTCCCACATAACCGAGACAGTTGTCAAAAACAGACATATTAAGAATGTGACTTAATACTTTAATTTGAATGTTAAAATGACTAAAAACCCTTACGCTATAATTAATATAATATTGTATTTAATCTTTCACTCCTTAATAAATAAGAATAGATGTAGGAAAAAATAATAAATGCTGAATTGAAAATATAACTGTTTATATTTCGAAACAGAGAGAGCAATAAATAGAAATCATAAATGGACTTACATTTTGGGACTTACAAACCCCAAATCACAGTGTAAGTACAATCTCACCTATTTTCCCTAAACATTCTCTAAACAATGACTGTCTATATTCACAGACCCATAAGGCCAAGAACACATAACTACCAACATACTAACGCATAAATGCATGAAAATCGAAAGACGACATCAACCTCACCATAGTAACAACATTTTCGTTACCAGCCGAAAAAACCTATATATCGACGTTTTCCAACCATGTAAAACTGTCTTCTTAGTTCGACACATATCCCTTTTTTTAACAGTCAACAAACAAAATTCCTAAACGCATAACAAGAGAACACTAACTATGCAAACACCATGCCCATTTTTTCTTCAGTTTGTAGCATAAAACTTTAATTAGACAACCAATATAATAACATATATGTAACAACAATTGATGCATGCATTCTATATTTTCCATTAACCTAGAACTAAACTTCCACCTGACTTTGCTAACCTTGCTTTACGGCGGAAGGAAAAAAACGCCGACCAATCATCTGCGGCAAAGACAAAGACAAGGGCGAAGGTTCATGAACCATAAACCTGAAAGCAAACACGAAGTATACTTTTCAGGATTGCAGGTGAGGAACCTTAATAATTGCCGCAGCCTCAACCGGAGATGATAGTTCGGCTTTGCGGAGGTTGAAATAACACATTTCGACCTCTAAAAAATCGAATTTTGCACAGGTGTGGTGCTCGAGTATATTGTGTGTGGTGCCATTAACAATACCCATGAAGAATTATCTCATACATAGTACAAATATTGTTCTAAATCAGAGATAATGAGTTTCGATTCTGAAATCTGTATCTTATGACACGTTTCTTTTGCATGAATAAAATTCAATAAAATGAAATCAGAAAAGTGTAATTGAATGGAATTTTTGAGCTATTATATTACTACGTTTAGATCGTGAAAGAATGAAACGTAATATATTCAATAATAGGTGTCACCACCAGTGATGGTGGGTGGTAAGAGATAAGTTGGGGTGATAGAGTATGGTAAGATGGGTAGAGTGGGGCAATGTAGGGTTGGGTGGGGTAGGATGTGTAATGTTCGGTAAAGAAAAGTGATATATAGTTGGGTAAGGTAATGTTACGATACGTGATCGGGTAAGGGTCAACAAAGTAAGGTGGTGATGAGGCAGAATGAGTAGGGTAGTGTGATATCCCACATTGGAAGTGAGGGAAGCGCATCACCACCATATAAGTGTGAGAAATAAATGTCTTGTCAACTCGGGTTAGCCCTTTTAGATCAAGCGAGGGCGGCTGTCTAAGCAGTTGACCGGACCATTTATTACTCATTTAGCCTACCAAGCCTGGGTCTATGGGTGTTACAGAATGGTATCAGAACAGACTGCCATACGAACTAAGTGCCACACCTTGAAAGACGGTGGGGGTCACCTCTAGAATCCTATGGTAGGGATGAACTGGGACAAGTCTTGGCCGTCCTGGCGAGGACGCCAGTCCCTTATAGTAGGGGGAGAATGTGATATCCCACATTGAGAGTGAGGGGAGCGCATCACCACCATATAAGTGTGAGACATAAAGATCTTGTCAACTCGGGTTAGTCCTTTTAGACCAAGCGATGACGGCTGTCTAAGCAGTTGACCGGACCATTTATGACTCATTTAGCGCTACCAGACCCAGGGTCTGAGGGTGTAACATGTAGTGTTAGGTGGGATAGCCCTACCCTATCACCCGTTGTAGGTCGGTAGGTTGCTTAACTCCACACAGTGTTTGTATCCTCTTGAACGATTGTCATGTTTGGCATGCTTCTAAACAGAAATTGGAAAATCAAGTTGTGTCAGACCTTTGACTTGCAAATCAGGTAATGCTTTTTCTGACATTAAAAATCAGGTAAACGTAAGGTTCCTTACGTTTAAACGTAAGAAACATTACGTTTAAACGTAGAGAAATTTGAATAATCGCAACTCCTAATTTATTAAAATAACCTACGTTTAAACGTAGTATCCTTACGTTTAAACGTAAGGAACCTACGTTTAAACGTAGGTTATTTTTCAATAAATTAGGAATTAGTTAATAATGTATATTTCTCTACGTTTAAACGTAGGTTAGAACGCATTTATCTACGTTTAAACGTAATTTTTCTATGTTTACAAAGCAATTATCTACGTTTGGAAGTGGTAGATGGCAATTAATGTTGTTGTAAGATACTTGTTCAATATACACCACATTAACGGGCTATTTTTCTCATTCCTTCAGAGTCTTTCATGTTAATATAAATTTTCTAACCACTTCTTCATCTTTCAAGTCCATTTCTGCATCATTCAAGTGCTCAAATGGGTAAGTTTTTGCTATTTAATTTGTCTTAATTCAAGTGCTCAATGTGATTATGTTATTTATGCTAGTAATGAAATGTACTTAAACTAAGTGTGTGTTTTTAGTAGGTTATTTATGTAATGTTTATACATTTAAGTAGTGTGTTTAAGTCTTTTCTTAATTAGTGTTATTGTTTAGGGTTTAATTACTAGGGTTTAGTGTAAGTAATGATATGTATTTAACCGAAATGTGTGTTTTATGTAGTGATTATGTTATTTATATTGTAGTAATGATATATATTTATCGAAATGTGTGTTTTAAGTAGTGATTATGTTATTTATATTGTAGTAATGATATGCATTTAACCGAAATGTGTGTTTTAAGAGGGTTGTTTATGTAATGTTTATACATCTAAGTAGTGTGTTTAAGTCTTTGGTATTGTTCGATTGTAGTAAACTTTAGTATTGTAGTTTTGAGAAGTTGGGAAATTTGTTGTTGGTAGTAATGGAATTGTCCATATTGATGGTTTGATCTTGCATAAGGGTGTTGTTCCTACCCAAAATGGTACTGAAAATGGCTCTGTTTTAGAGACCATTGTTATTGAAATATTGATCACACTTAAACATAAAGTGAAATAGTTTTAAGTGTTAAAAGTCTTTGTTTCCTTGTTTGAAACATCTTAAATGGGGAAAATAGTCTTTGTTTCCTTGTTGGGGTTTAATTAGTAGGGTTTTTGTGTAAGTATATTTTGTTTTGTATTTGTGATAAATTTGCTTAAGTAGGGTTTTGAATTATTATATTGAATGTCTATAATGCATTTTAAGTTGTTATCTAAGTTGATATTGAATTATTGACTTGAATTGTTTTTTAAAAAAAAAACATATAATCGCAACACTATGATTGTTGTCTCGTTCAACGGAGAATTTACGTACGATCCTCTCTATAACCGGTGGAATCATGTAAATTGATCGATGTTCTCATTATTTGTCCGAAAGAACATAAGATTGAATGCGTTGTTGGATAAATTGCATGTGAGTCTTGGTATTGATCGGTCTGTTTCAAATCTCTGCGTAAAAGCTTTGTTTACTTATACTAGTGTGGGGAATATACCACCTGATGATATCTTAGACGACGAGACACTAAATGGTTACATTGAAGCGGCCTCTGACAGTAAAAATGTAATTTTTTGCGTGAATGCTACACCAGTGGAGGCAAACAATGAACCGATATTTGAGGATGATGGCATTGATTTAAATCAAGATTGCAATGCCCCGGATGATAACAATAATTCGGATTATAGTCATGGTAATTTCCCTTCTCCGGTACAAGAACTTGCTACAGATCCAAATTTTAATCCATTCGAGCAACAGTATGGATGTAGTGGGTTTGAAAACCATGTTTCTACACAAAGGCTTGGTGAAGCTTCAGACCAACAGTTTCAGTATGAACCAGTCAGACCAAGTCATAATCTTTCAAATCAACCTTCAAGTAGTCATGTTTGTGTTGAAATGGTTGGTGAATACACTGCTCCGTTTGAATTCGGTCCTCCAAGTTATAATGTTATAAATAGCCAATCATATAATCCGTTTCAGTATCCTTCTAACCAACCTTCAAGTAGTCGTGCTCAACCTATCCAACAGCCATATAATTTGTTTGGTGGATCAGTCACCAGTTTTTTGGCTTCTCCGTTTGCACCTCATATTCAAACTGATCAAACGGGCAGGGATGACAACAATAATTAGGGTGCCAATGCTAGGGCTAGTGTACGAGAAGATTATTCATGGAGGATTCCCACATTTGAAGATTATGATTTACCGCAGTGTCTATCTACCGGCACGTTACATATGAATGACGTGAACGAATTGTTCATTGGGAAGCAATATGATTCGAAAGAAGATTTTAATTTGAAAATAAAATCGTATGCGGGTGCCAATAATTTTCAGATGCGATTGGGTAGGTCGGACACACGTTGCTTGTATTACACATGTCTAAACGATACATGCAAATGGCATGTAAGGGCGAAAAAGGGTGAAGACAAATACAACACATACATTTGAGATCACAACGTTGAATGATGTGCATACTTGTGCCTCTCAGAATGCGGATAATGACAATCGACAAGCAACACCTGTTGTTATTGCGAGTTTCCTAAGTCAGAAAATGGAAGAACTCGGCAATGAGTATAAACCCAGACATATTATGGAGGACATGCTCACAACTTACAGTGTACAGTTGACTTATGACCAAGCATACCGAGCTCACGAGATGATAAGAATGTTGGTTAGAGGTTCACCGACGGAGTGTTACAATGCGATACCCTCGTACCTGTGGATGGTGCGTGAGACCAATGAAGGGACCTATGCTGATTTTCAGCTTGATAATCTGGGAAGGTTCGGTAGTTGTTTCATGGCTTTAGGAGCAAGTCGTCGTGGTTTCAAGTATTGTCGAACTATTTTGTGTGTGGACGCCATTCATCTAAAAACCCGTTTCTCAGGGCAACTATTTGTTGTTGTTGCTGTAGATGCCGATGACCACCCATTCCCTGTAGCCTTCGGTATTGCTGAAAAAGAATGCAACGATTCATGAGGGTATTTCATGAGACAATTGAGGGTGGCCAATGAAGGTATCCATGCTGAAAATTTGAGCTTTATTTCCGACAGACACAAGGCTATTAGAAATGCGGTTGGTCAGGTATTTCCCAATGCATATCACGGTGTTTGCTATCATCATTTAAAGGGCAATCTAACAAAAAAAATGGAAGGATTACGGATTTTGTGAAGACACATTCTATCAAACAGCCTATGCATTCTCGGAGGCCGAATTTCTCCGAAAGTATGCCCTAATCAAGGCACAATGTCTTGGCGCATATCTAAAACTAGAAGAAATAGGTGTTGAACGGTGGGCGCGTGCCAAATTTCCTAGGAAAAGATACGCCTTAATATCAAGCAATTACGCTGAAAGTTTCAACTGTGTGATTAGAGGAGCTCGTATTTGGCCTGTTCCTAGCCTCTTGGAATTCATTAGAGCTACACTGCAGAGATGGTATAATGATAGACGACAGAAGGCGCTTGATTGTGCGACTGTGTTAGCACCGGAGATCGATAAAATAGTGGCTTCGAATATTACTGTTAGAAGGAAGTTCAGGGTTAATCCTATTAACCCCTATGAGTTTGAGGTTCATGGAAATAACTTGCTTCATGAGACGGTAAATCTACGAGAGAGGAAGTGTTATTGTGGTTATTTTGAGAAAATGGAAATACCATGTACGCATGCTATAACAGCCGCAGCAACACGCAGAATTAGTCCACCTGAACTCTGTTCACGGTATTATAGAGCTGAATGTTTCAAGGAGATTTATATGGGTAGCATATATCCAGTTCATAACAGGGAGGATTGGAATGTTCCGGAGGCGGTAAGAAACATGAAAGTCAGAGTGCCTAATATGAGATATGCGCCTGATGCCAGTGGAGCTCCAAGAAGAGGTAGAATTAATACCACTAGAATCCCTTCTGAATGGGAACGTCCAGGCCATCAGAATGTATGTACTAACTGCAAACATCCAGGACATAACAGAGCCAGTTGCACGCAATACCGGTAGGAAGTCATTGATTTTTGTTATGGTGGTATTAGAATGGATCGTTATCGTGTAACGTATTAATAGAATGTAGTATTTTATTAATGGATTGTAGTTCATGATTGTATTCAGTTATTAATCGGAATCAAGTTTGTCTTGTATTACACTACATCTGTTAAACTAACAGTAATTATTACGGGGCTTACACACAAGAAAAAAGAGTAATGATACGTTGGCTTACATACAGGGCTTACAAAAATAAAAACAAAGAGTAATGATACATTGAGATAACAATAAGATGACGCTTAAATAAACTAAGGGTGATCATTAAATACGATAGGATGACGCCTAAATAAATGATCTTCAATATTTAGTAATCACCACATTAAACACGACGTGATTTTCTATAGGTTGATCAATGACTTCATAGCTACATTCATCTCCCGCATTTCGGTCATTGTCCGTAATGAAATCATTCAACCCGCTTAAACGAACTTTTTGATTTACAACGTTATCACCGGGCATATTGACTATGTGAGACCCATCAGTTAAATACCGTGGTCGGCTAGTAGTCTGACGGGTCGTCAATCTTCTGTCAATTACATCATCCACCTTTCGTTTACCCAATTGTACAACACCTGGGCCACCAGCTAAACAAATTTCAATACATAATCAAGTTAGATAGTTTTTCACAATATAATTTATAGTTTCGAAATTAAAAATCAAATAACTTACTATAATCCATCCCAGACTCCACAACCGATGCCTGGCTGGTCGTAGCCTCGGGAGGGGTCGTAGTCTCGGGAGGGGTCGTAGCCTCGGTAGTAGCATCGCCAGTATCTGCATCAAAATAGACACTCTCATCAATTCACGATAACAAACAATATCTATGTTAATAATACAAATTTCAATATAAATAAACCTACTAAACAATAATTAGATATAAATAACATAATGCTTACCCGAATAAGGATCCTCCACGAATAATTCGTAGACGAAATCCTTCTCGACTCCTCCTTCTGAACTCCCTCCAGCCCGGGTTGGGAAATACCTTCAAGAATCTTATCAAACCCGAACATCATCATCGGGTCGTCGGCGGACGGGGTAGGAGATGGATGAGTATGCTGATGCGCATGCTGACCAGGTGGAGGCTGATGAGTATGCTGACCAGGTGTAGACTGATCAGTATGCTGATCAGTATGATGACCCTGTGTAGACCGATCAGGGTCAAACTGAGAAGATGTGTTTCGGTCAGTATCATGTGGAGGAGGTGAAAGAGGTGGAGGAGGTGGAGGCCGATGAAGGGTAGACTGAAAAAATGTTGCCCGGTTAGTATCATAATACATACAACTAAATTTATTGCATAAAGCAATTGACAATGAAATAATTTTTAACCTGATCTCTGGATGACAACGTCTGCATCGACCCCTTAAGTTCAAGAAGTATCGCCCCATACTCATTCTGCCGCTGTATAACCTCTCGAATTACTTGCCGGTTCTCGTCATTCTGCCGGCGAATTTCCTCCCGAATGTCATTCAGCCTATTATCTATCCTTCTTTTCACAGCCTTATAAAGCCCAGCAGCTTCATCTTCTTCATCGATTCATCTTCTTCCGCCTGTAGCATCTCAGTGTATGAACTGTGCGGCACATGTCGTGAATGAGGAGGTAGAGGCTGTTGTTGTGAAGTAGATGGATGTGAAGTAGAGGCTGACTGTTGTGTAGCAGAGCGTGGCTGCTGTGTAATAGATTGACGTCTAGGAGGTGGCCGTGCAATTGGTACAGGACGAGTGATCAAACGTGGGGGCTCATTAATCTCCGCATCAGGGATGCCCCTCTCTAGCATCATCTCCCTATCAACTTCCCTTGCAGCCAGATATCCTATAACATGGCTCTGCAAACAATGTATATTTCATTAAAATTAACAATAACAAAATGTTTAACCATACATGATATAATTAAAAGAAAATGTTTATTAAGCTTATTACCTTACTTGCCTTCGCCAACAACCCCTTCCACTGCGGAGGGGTAGTCTTGCAACTCCATCTCATCATCCGAGGAGCCGCATCAGGAGCTCTGAGGGTGGCAGCAATAGTCGAAACAACAATGTCCTGGAGGGTCTCGTAAGCCCAAAACTGTAAGGCATGTATAACCCCTTGTATCGTCACCCTGCCTTCTAGACTTTCCTTGTATGTATTCATCATGCGACAGATCTTTCTATAAGTCTGATCCCACAACCAAGTACCCCATAGAAAGTCATTTAAGCCTTCTACATTCTCGACCAAATAGAAGGTCTCACGAGGCACCTTAGTAGTCTCATCATGACCCATCATAATCCCGTGAATAAGGTAGACTAAACCTACACGGTAGAGAACTTCAGGATGCTCACCCTCATTCAATAACCATCTCTCAATATCCGGTATGGTGATCAGTTTTGGGTCAGGATGATGGATGTGGCCGTATGTCCCCTTAGCAAAACACCTGGAATAACTATCGGGAGCTTCCGGAAGATCACCAAACCTAAAACTGGTCATCATGCAAAACTCCCGCCTTCCGAACTTCGCGGTCGTCTCACCAAATCTAAAATGAAGCTCACCGCCACATTCGGATAAACGGCACTGAAACATACATATTGCAAAACTTTGGCGGAAAACTGCCAGTGCTCGTACATTTGAATGAATTCTCGAAAAACCCCACCTCTCAATGTTTCCTCAAATCCGATCCTACTCATGTGAATGTCAAGAAGATCCCGGAGCTTGGTCTTTTCCCCTCTAAAAGTCCATATCAAATTTTCCTTTACTTTGTAGACATCAGTTCCATGACGACCAATCAACTGTTAACAAATAGCATTGTTTCAAGTCAATCACACACATATACTAGTCAATCACAAGATTTATACACTAACATTGTGAAGTAAATCAACTATATAGTACATCTACTACCAAAGAAGAAATAACAGAGCTACCAATACCTAAATGATTAATGTAAGTGTAAGTGTGATCAATATTTCCAATAACAATGGTCTCTGAAAAACAGAGCCATTTTCAGTACCATTTTGGGTAGGAACAACACCCTTATGCACGATCAAACCATCAATCTCACCATCAAGCCTCAATCAATCTCAACATGAACATATACATGAAAAAATGCATAGTAACACCATACTCGTACACTATCAACTTCCATGTCCCAAATGTAAACTTACCTAGCCACAAATTGCATGTTTTTATCAAATTACAATCAAGACTAACCTAAACCTGATAAACTGGAAAAATCTGCATACAAAAATACAAAAAGAGGACAAAAGAGCAGTTTTCTACGTCCAGACGTAGAAAAACCCTACGTCCAGACGTAGAAAATCCAGCCTAAACACAGAAAATCCAGTTTAATCGTCTTCTTCAAAATAACTCCCTTACTTCAACCCACATAAAGAAAAATCAGGCTAATCCCCTCTATCAGTCAACAATATCAGGCTAATCACCACAAGGCCAACAAATATCAGGCTAATCACCACTACAAAACACTAAAAATTGGAAAATATATCGAACATAATTTAGGAAACAATATAACAATAAAACGTTTTAAATGCACTTACAGTTTCTATATCGCTTTGATCCATTATGCTTGAGAGCAGAGGTGGCAAATCTGAATATTTGGTGCAAAATCGCTGTCCAAACGTAAAAGAACTGATGAGAAACGTAAGGATTTGGGATAGAAGAGAGAGAGAGAGAGAGTTATTCAAAATAATTCTGGACCAAACCGTTAAACGTAGGTTCCTTACGTTTAAACGTAAGGAACCTTACGTTTAGACGTAGAGAAATATACATTTATTGCAACTCCTAATTTATTAAAATAACCTAAGTTTAAACGTAGGTTATTTTAATAAATTAGGAGTTGCGATTATTCAAATTTCTCTACGTTTAAACGTAATGTTTCTTACGTTTAAATGTAAAGAACCTTACGTTTACCTGATTTTTAATGTCAGAAAATACATGACCTGATTTGCAAGTCAAATGTTTGACACAACCTGATTTTCCAATTTATGGCTTCTAAACTTAGCAAATACTTTGATGCTTTTGATGATGAGAAAATAACTTTTCTCATCACTCTTCTATGGCACTTTATGAAAGGCAAGATGCGCCTTGCTCTTCAACGACATATCAATAAATATTGATCACCTTATACTTCCTCTGAATCCGAAGCGTAAGTCACCAGAGTTTATGGGTGCTTCGCACTCCAACCTTTTCCGATCGGAACTTGAAGTACGCCCTCATCCAAGGCATCTTCTTCTATCGGTTCAATCAAGTACAATGTCAATGTCTCTAAGTCTGGATGATTCTCAAGCAATTCGTATGATTTTCCGATATCATCTTGGACGTGTTTTGCATGTTCTCTCACAAAGGATTGATAGTTTCTATGGCATCGAGTACTTGGAATCTTTTTCTCACATTATTTATGCCGTTTTACGCTCGAGCTTACACTCAACCAAGGTAGAGAGCGATTCTTTATATTGCATTCAACAATTGCAATAATTAATGACATATATTTTCAATGGGATGTTACCATCCACTAATTCAAAACTTTATTTTAAAGCCATATTTCAACCCGGATGTTGTTTAGAATGCCGCTAATAACATTAATCACTTTATTGATTTCCAAAAACGATTGATATGGTATTCAAGTGTGTATATATATATATATATATATATATATATATATATTAACTACATGTGACAACTGACAACTATACAAGCCTTAAATACATGTGATTTGTTGGAATAAATGACATGCACTAAAACAAGCCAAGGATTCTCTTAAAACAACAATGCATGCCTGCCTGCATATAAAACTATTCTCTAATTCTCCATATAATCCCAATCATTAAGAGAATCATCAATTCCTAAAAACAACAAGAACGTTACAAAAGCTTAATTATATTATAATCAACCAAAAATTACTTCCTGCTAATCATTATCAACCCTGTTAAATTAACAATTAAAAACTAATAACCACAAATTACATTAAATTAAATATCACAACCAACATGTCCCCACCTTGTTAAATTGACAATAAAAAACTAATAACCACAAATTACATTAAATTAAATATCACAACCAACATGTCCCCAAAGCTTAATTATATTTTAAGCAACCAAAAGTAGTAATCCTACTAATCATTATTCACATTGTTAAATTAATAATTAAAAACAATAACCACGAATTACATTAAATTAAATAATTTAAAAAAAAAAAAAATAATTAAAGCACAACCAACACCAAATCCATTAAATTAATAATGATGATGGACACAACAATAATACTGATGGTTTTTTTCAACAATTATTACTGCGTAAATTTCAAGCCAACCAACCCACCAACCCAACCCGGTCCGACCAACCACTCCTTTTCCAACCTGTCCCGGTCCCAACCCAACCCCAACCCAAATTAATTAAATTTAAAAAAAAAACCCGAAATTCCCCACATATAGCAATCAAACAGTGACCCGAATCCTCCTTCTATCCGAACCCGAAAGCCCAAACCCGATCCGAATTTCAGAACCTCTGTATTTTATCACCTTTCACAATCGGGTTAGCTTTAGCTATGGCTTCTCGTCCTTGACCTTTAAAGTCAAACGTACAACCATGCTTCTCCGGGTACCTGTGTACACCACAGAAGGTACAACCACATTTGCAGCTGAACCCCATAACCCCAACCTTCTTCTTACAAGTCAAACACCTATTACTCATCTTCACCGTCGGAGCCGCCGCCGCCGCCGAAGAAGACACATCATCTTGTTTCTCCACCTGCTCAGCCGATTCCGCCGCCGCAGAAGACGAGGAAGGTGACGCCTTTACAAGCGACGCCGGAGAGAAAGGAACAGGATTCACGAGCTTATCTAAAGCAACTTTAGCTGCAGCTTGCTGCTCCTCCTGCAACCGGAACGAATTATAGCACTTCGAGCAGAGATTGTTCGTCGCCGCCGTGCCGAAAAACCCACATCCGTTGGCGCACAATACCGGCTCCGATGGCTGGTAGCTTGTAGCGTCGTTCATGTTGTTTCCTTCAGAACCCATTGATCTAAATCTTTTGGGAGAAATGATTTCAAATTCGTTTCTTGAAAATTTCTGAGATTTTTTTTTTTATTTAGAAAATTTTGTTAGGATATTAAGCAAGGTGTTTAGAGGAGGGGTTGTGGAGGATTAAATAACGATTTTTGCTGGTCAAAAAATCAGCACAGTGACGTGTAGAGGAACATGAATTGACGAAATTGACATTGAACTTGGTCTAATGCGTATGTAATTAATGGGCATTTTGGTAATTTAGTTAGGAGAGTGCCGACTTGATAATTTTAAGCCTACTCGGTTAAGGAAAGGAAAAGAAAAGAAAAGAAACTAGAAAAGTCTAGGAAAACTAGGAGACTATGGTTTTTATTTTTTATTATTATTTTTATTTAGATAAAAAACACTTTTAGTTATGGATAAAGACATGTTTAGCCTTGAGCGTTTAATGTAAAATTGTCTATATTCATTGAATATTATTAATTCAATTGTCGAGAATTAAATATTGGGGAGATATACTTCCACAAATTTCTAAAACAAGTAGGAAACGAGAAGTTTTTCCTTTAAGAAAAAAAAAAAGAGAGAAAAAAAACCGTTTTTTATTTAGGGAAAAAAAAAATAAAACGTTTTTGATACTCTCAATGGACAGCTGCAAAAAGAAAAGATAAATGAAACAACAAAGAAAACTACTTTTGAAAGAGTCATGAGTGTTATCCTATAATATCTTTATCTTTAATTAATATACATCTAGAAGATAGAAAACAAAACAAAAATAAATAAATTATTGACTTGTTTATCAATTCAAGAGCAAATCATCAACTTTTTCAGCATTCAAGTTATAATGTAATTGTCAATAAGACATTAGCTCAGTGATAATCATTGATGTTGTTAGTCTGGAAGTTTTAGGTTCTAGTCCCGATGAGGACAAAAATATATATACGTATATATTGTCAAGGTAATAACTCAATGCATCAAAGTTTTTGAGGGATGCTATTAGGTGCACCCGTCATATGCGGAGTTAACCAATTTATAAACTGTACATCTTTTATTTTTAAACAGAATTCAAACTATGTGGTCTATATTCGTATATGATTTTAAGTGGTATATCTTCATTTTTTCTCGAAATGACTGGGTAAAGAATTTTGTTTTTATGCATGTTAATTCTTTATGTGATTTGTAGAAGACTATAAAACCTTTCGTGTGCCGAAGATGTTGCACTTATACCCAACTTGCGATAAGGCTAGGAGTGATTTTATGATGCAACGATTATATAAAAGTTGTATCAAAACTAAAATTGTAATAAAAGATAGTTCAATGTAAATTCATGTTCAATTCCTATAACGTGTGAATTTCAGAAATGTGATATATATTTTATAGGAAATACTATAGTCCAATCAATACAAAACAACTGGACCATCCGCTTTGCCGTTGGATCAAGTTTAAAATAATTTTAACCATTTGATGCATTTCGTACACCATAACATATTGTGTACCCTTCAAAATATGTTCCCTTCAAAATATGTTCAAGTAAATCATTTATTTCCCAATTTCTTCTTCTTTGTCGACAAAATTTTCATTTTCAAAATTCTCAATTTCTCTGTTAATTATTCATCTTTCTTCACTAAAATCCATTCTTCTTCCTCGTTTTCCCAATTTAGAGTGTTTAAACCCAAAGAAAGCAATCCAAAGCTACCGAGCAAAAATAAGTTTCAATTCAAAATTAGTATTTTTGTTTTACCGGATCAATTCAGTTTTCCGGTAATAGAAGAAAAAAACAATCTTAAAAAACAGCAGCCCCAATTCTTCAAAGAAAAAAAAAAAAAAAAAAAAACAGCAGGCCAGTCTCAATCACAAAAAAAAAAAAAAAAAAAGCCAAAACAAAAAACAAAAACAAATTCAAGGAGCAGAGGCAGAACGACAATCCTCTACTGGATCAGGATTATGCTTCGACTAAAAAAAAAACAAAAAAAATTCAAATTTTCACAGCAATCCGTTAGAATTTTATTTTTCTGTCACAATTTTATTTTTCCGTTCTAGTTTATTCACCATGGATGGCGACCGGAGTGGAGGATTGGCGACCGGAGTGGAGGAGGAGAATTCACGGAGCAACCTTGAAGAACTCCTGTTTTGTTTGACAGGAGCAGTCGACAAAGGTGTTTTTCTAAAAGGAAAAAAATTATTGCCGTATAGTTAATTTGTTTTTTTTTAATAAATAATTTACCGGTTTAGCAGGTTAAATGATTGATTAGGTGTGTTATTGTACACATTAACTATGATGTATTAAAAGAATGATCCAACGTTCATAATTATTTGTATTTTTTTCAACGGTGAAGATTAAAAAACTGGATAATTAGAAACTGGACCGTAGCCGCTCTCATATTTTATATAAAAAAATTGAAAAAACGACTCCTCCTCCTTTTTTTTATTTTTTTGTTTTTTTTTGGAAATATGACTCTTGTGTGTGTAATGTCAAATCATGTTAAATGATGTGATTTGGAATTAATATTATGATATAATGTGAAGAGATAGTCCTAGCCAAATGAAACCGGACCGGTGGTTGGGAACCGAAACCGACGGTTTGGTCAACCGCTGGTTGGTGGAACTGGTGGTTGGGAGGTTGGGGGGCGGTTGGAGCATTTTGGAAACCGGAACCGGACCGGAACCGGAACCAGTGGTTGAACCGGCAAAACGGTCAGAATTTCAACAGCTATTTTTTTCCCTCCCAAACACCTAAAAAAAATCCTATAAATACTACCACATTCCATAAAAAATCCTAGACCAATCTCCTCTCAATTCTTACAACTTCTTCTCTCAATTCTTACATATATTCTACTCATTTATTTGATTATCAAGTATGTTTAGTTGTTAAAAACAACAATCAAATTTACTTTACGATACCGATTTTTGAAGTTGTTCTGATTTAATCGTTACTTCAATACGGTTTTAGTTATAAGTAAATTTGGTTTTGTATTTTATTCAACTAATTTTTTTGCAAGTATAAAAAAATTTCAATTTTATAATCAAATTTACTTTACTAGACCGAAATTTGAAGTTGTTCTGATTTAATCGTTACTTCAATTCGGTTTTAGTTATAAGTAAAATTGGTTAGTTAAATTAAAAGTTTTTTATAACCGTTAGATTTAATTTAGATTTTGTACAATGTCAACAAGAGGTGAAACATCAAAAAGCAATCGAAATGTTACTTTCCGTGATGACACGGTTGTGCCGGAGTTGGATGATTTTGCTGGTGGCTATAGACCCCAACATACATTTTACAGACCCTATTACCGGTAGTCACATTTCGATTCGTCACTTCGAGACACCTTTAGGTTTCGATCAAGATGATTTTGATAGTCATTCCGACGATATCATGTCTCAACCTGAAAATTTTAACATCAACCTTAACGAAGCTCAAGATAATGATGAAGTCGACGTTGATGATGATGATGATGTATTTACTAGGGATGCTTCCCGTGCTAGACAAGGACGTGGTGGGAGTCGTGTGGCTGTAAGAACACCGTGTGGTGCTAGTGCTAATCCTACTCCTACTCCCGAGTCAGTCGATTTAGATGTTGATGAAAGTACCCGATCCAAAGCACAAGAAAAAAAAGGTTAAAATCGAGAATTTTTACAGAATTTTTCATAAGATTCCTCGGACTGATGAATTATCATTAGCTAACCCCGGAAAGTATTTCTTCGGGGTGTGCAATTTCTATGGCAAAAAATACCAATTTAAACATGCCGGTGGTTACGGGTCGATGCGGGGTCACATGTTAAGTAAACACCCGGAGAAATTGGAAGACAGCGCGTCTCAAGCCCAGCTAAACATGCCGAGCTCCAGCGGAGGTAACACTAATCCACTCTTTATTTACACTCGTGATAATTGTAGAGATCTAATCACGGATCTTATTGCGGGGATGAGTCTTCCTTTTAGCTTTCCCGAGAATCCTATTTTTGAAACTTACGTACAAGGGGCTTTGCAGCAGGCATTTACTAAGATCCCTCGTGCAATGGTTACTAGGGATTTCAAAAATAAATTTATTAAACGACAGAATATTATTAAAGAAAATTTGAAGAAAAATAAATTCCGAATATGTGTACGTGGCGATATTTGGAAGGATAGGAGGACAAACAATTATTATTTGGGTGTGTCGTCTCACTGGATTGACAACACTTGGATTGTCCAAAAAAGGTTACTTGCTTTTCGTTTATTTAACGAAACTCATAATGCTTTTAACATTGCATCTTTATTAGTTGATATTTTTGAGGAATACGATTTAAAAGATAAAGTTTTTTCTATTTCATTTTGCAATGCTTCAAACAACATTGCTTCTATTCCCAACTTATCCCGATATTGTGAACCTCTTTGTAACGGTCAATTTTTTCGTTTAGATGTTTATGCCATATTTTTAATTTATGTGTAAAAGATGGTCAAAAAGTTTTTGACCATAATATTAGTACGATAAAAACTTCGATTTCACATGTGTTAGGTAGAAATATTCTTGTTAATAAGTGATATAAATTTCTAAAAGAGAAAGGTCATCGCCCTATCAAACTGCCGCAAGATGTACCGCATAGGTGGAACACGACTTATGATCTTTGGAAAAAAACAAACAAAATTAAAAATACCTTTTGTGAGTTTTTAAATGAACACTCTCCGAGCGAATATCGTTTGTATCCCTCTATTTGGACTGCATGCAAGACACTGATGGATGTTTTTGAAGTATTCAATAAATTTACTGAATTGTTTTCAAAATGTTATCAACCCACATCACATTTAGTCTTGCCTGTTAGTGTAGAAATAAGTTTGAAACCATGGAACACGATGCTGCATCATTTCAACGTTTAGGGACGATGAAGGAGAAATGGAATAAGTATGTTGTATATTCCTGACACTTATCTCATTTCTTCTATTCTCGACCCTCGTTTAAGACTATTAGGTGTGTCTAACATGTTAAGTGCTTACTATGATGCTTTGTCTGATATTCATAGAGTGCCCCCGGTAGATTATAAAGTTGAAGTAGATAGACTTGAAAATTATTAAACACTTTGTATGTTGAATATGAGCGTATGTATGGATTGAGAAACGAAGCGGTTCCCAATCCATCCGCAAGTGCTTCTACTAACCCTGCAGGTGTCCTACGGGGACTTAAAAAAGTTCTGGATAAAATTAATTCGAAATGACAGAAGGGAGCGACAACCTCATCCGATCAACATACAGAGATATCCAAATTTTTAAACACAACATTTGAAGGCTATGAAACCGAAACCTATGATTTCGACTTCGACTTATTGGAGTGGTGGAAGAGACATGCGAAAGAATTTTCAGTGCTAGCAATGATAGCGGTCGAGTTTTTAAGTTGTCCTGTTTCGACCGTCACTGTTGAACGATGTTTCAGCATGGCAGGATATGTGCTTACCAATAAAAGATGTTCGCTTCATCCCACCAATTTAGAGAAACAAATGTGTTGTCAAGGGTACGATCCGAGAAGAGGGTGCAAGACATTGAGTCAGAAGATGACGAGTCACAGTTCGAAAGGGGTGACACTGAAACTTCAGGAAGAGGAGCAAGCAGTCGAAATACCGACATCGATTAAAGGTACGCAATTTATATCTTACTTATATATTTGTTACAATTTATAAAACAACTACAAAAGACTAAAAAAAACTATAAGAAACTACTAAAAACTACATATAAAAATTAAAAAAAAACCCGATAAAAGCCTAAAGACTACAAAAAAAACCATAAAAAACCCAATAGAAACTATAAAAACCAATTAAAAATAACTATAAAGACCTACTACTAAAAACACCCAAAAAACAACACTATACAAAGCTAAAAAAAACTATAGAAAACGTTTTTAAAAAAAACCTTACAAACACAAAAAAAACCATATACTAACAAGCTAAAAAAACCTATAGAAAACAATAAAAAAAAACACCCAAAAAAACCATATACTAACATAACAAATTGTATGAATCTAGAAAATACAAACACATAAAAATACTATAAAATACTACAATAAAACAAACATTTAAAAAGCTTTAAATACTATAAAAACATATAAAAAGACTATAAAAGAATACAAAAAACAATAAAAACCTATAAAAAAACCATAACAACACTATACAAAACTAAAAAAACTATTAAAAACTATTAAAAGCTATAAAATACTATAAACATGTATGAAAAAAACTATAAAAGACAAAAAAAAAAAACAATAACATAAAAGAATATAAGAAGTTATAAAAAAAACAACAATTAAAAAAAAATATAATAACCTATCAAACAAACTATAAAAGACTAAAAAAAAAAAACAATAAGAACTACGTTCGCTTTGATTTTTTTATATGTATCGTGCCACCAACACGATTATATATAAAAGATACGTAGGCAACCGAATTTCCGGTACAAGCGTTAAGAAAATACACAAATTTCATATAAGAAAAACAAAACATTATATCTCACGTAATATTTAGAGGGAAGGGGCTACAAGGACAAAAAAAACACAAATGGGTCTACAAGGAAAATTTTCTTTTTCAGATGTTATAAAGGACAAAAACAAAATATTTGGACAAAAATACCCCTTGTTACTTTTTACCCTTCTATAAATAGTACAGTCAAGAAACAAGTAGTAACAGCCCATAAAATGTTGTAACATCCAATGAAAAAATAGTAACGGTCTAAAAACAAGTAGTAACAACCCTTATTTGTTAAAAAATAAGTAATAACAGCCCGTAAAATGTCGTAACGGAGTAACAGCCCGTAACATTAAAACGTCGTAACGTCCAATAAAGAAGTAGTAACAACCTATAAAATGTCGTAAAATCCAATAAACGAGTAGCAACAGTCCATAAAATAGATAAAGTACATCAAAAAATGTAGTAACGTTACAAAATTAATAGTAACAACCCTAAACCCTAAAAAAAAATACAGCCTGTGATACTGGTGCGTCGTCACCCCTCCTTCTCCGCCGGAAATCTGCAACTTCAGGCGGCACAGTCGTCACCTCTCCTCCTCCTCCCCATATCATCCTCAAATCCTAATGCCCATCATAAACAGAACCGAATCGAGACAATAAAGGTCCGAATCAGCCTGTGATTTGATTGACCACGCCTATAAAAACCTGACAATCGGCCATTGGAATTAAACCCATAAATCCAATTCCGAACAGAAACAGGTCCGAATGGGTTTAATTCCTTTTGACCATAAGCATGGCATTTCCAATGGGTTTAATTCCTTTTGTCCGAATCAGGTCCGAATCAGCCTGTGAAGCTTTCGGTTGTGAATCTTTCACATCAGAAATGGAGAAGCTTCGATCTTTGAGATCAGAAATGCCACGCCATTTGAATGGAGAAGCTGCGAATCCATAATTTAAATGCCTTCCATAAGACACAGAGAATCGGTTGCAGAATCGCAGCAAGCCTTCACGAATTTGGAAACTCGTGTTGCAAATCCACTGAATCAAAGCATTAAATTGGAAGGATATCACCGTATTTTGAGTTGTGGACGGCGGCTTCAACATTTGGGGGGATAAGGAACGCAAATCTGGCTGTTAAAACATGTAAAGGGGGAAGGGAAAAAAAAAATGCTAATTTAGTCAAATAAGCTGTGTTTTGTCCTTATAAAATAACTGTGTCCTGGAAACCCTATTAAGTCACAAATTAGTCCTTTTGGACAAAAACCTATAATATTTAATAAAACAACATTTTTAATCAACGTATACTTAAAACCAACTAAAAAAACTTATAAAAAAAACCTATAAAGACTAAAAAAACAACAATAATAAAAAAAACTATAATAACCTATCAAACAAACTATAAAAGAGTAAAAAAAAATAATAATAAGAACTACGTTCGCTTTGATTTTTTTATATGTTTCATGCCTCCGACACGATTACATATAAAAGATACGTAGGCAACCGAATTTCCGGTACAAGCGTTGGAAAAATAACACAATTTATATATAAGAAAAACAACACAGTATATCTCACGTAATATTTAATAAAACAACATTTTTAATCAACGTATACTTCAAACCGACTAAAAAAAACTAAAAAAAAACTATATTAGACAATAAAACAAAAAAAACTATAATAACCTATCAAACAAACTATAAAAAACAAAAAAACAATAAGAACTACGTTCGCTTTGATTTTTTTATATGTATCGTGCCTCCGACACGATTACATATAAAAGATACGTATGCAACAGAATTTCCGATACAAGTGTTGAAAAAATAACATAATTTACATATAAATAAAATAACACAATACTAATATTATATTTAAAAACGAATAGAAAACTATTTATAAAAAAATATATATTACATTCTCTTTAGTAATTATAGTGAAAAGAATAATAATTTGTCAGTATTATATGAAAATGTAAAAAAAATAAAAAAATTATGAAAATTTAAAACCCTGGCCTGAACCGTGATCTGAACCGGGACCAAACCGTGTGAACCGTGAACCGGCACTAACCGGCAACCGCCGGTTTTGACCTTCAACCGCCGGTTGAACAAACCAGCGGTTCACTTCAACTGGCCCAAACCGGCAAAGACCAAAACCGCCGGTTCCGGTTCCGCTCCGGTCCGGTTGGTGCATTTGGCCAGGACTATGAAGAGATCGTGTTTATAGGACTGTAAAAATAGACGAAGTATTTAGAAATAAATGTACATAAAATGACGGTACAAATGTCCTTCCGGTTGGGAAAGATATATCCCCCTAATAAAGGAAAATATAAAGGTCTTTCATTTGAAAGATAAGATGATGGTATTCAAAAGAAATAGATTTAGTTGAAACAAATTATATTTCTTTATTAATAAATATTTTATCTTTAGGATTATTTATTTTGAATTAGGTTGTTATCATTTTTCTCTCCTATACAATCGAGAAGTATTGTATCATTGATTCGTCCATTCAATAAAAACAAAGTTTGAGTCTTCCGCCCGTAGCATTCTCATGTTCCAAATACAAGTGTCCGAGATGGCTAAGTTTCATGCTAATTGTGTCATAGTGTCCAAAATAATACAATTTCTTGCATAAAATTAATGAGAAATTAGGGATAATGACACAATCTGAAATATTTTTAAGTAACATGACAACTACATATTTTTTATAGGGAGAAGGACAACTGTATAATTTTTAGCGAGAAGGACAAACAGTGAATCCCGAAAATCTGTGAATCTCCTAGTGAATCCCGAAATCAGTGAATTTCGACAGTTAATCCCGAAAATCAGTGAATTTCGACAATGAATTTTGAAAATTAGTGAATTTCGATAGTGAATTTCGGCAGTAAATTTAAACAGTTAATTTCGAACACAAGTGAATTTCGACAGTGAATAAATAGTTTTGTCCTTTATGCAAAAGTTTCAAAAGACTGTCCTTCTACTCAATTGATGAAATTTTCTGTCATTCTCCCTAATTCCCCTAAAATTAAATTTAAAAAAAAAAAATTGTGCTGCATATCCTCCATCTGCCCAGATGAATATGGGATTGCATCAGTCATGAGTAGGTTTTTTTTTTTCAATTATTCAGCAAATCCATAAAATCTTTTATTGTGTCCATACAAGTTTGCGTATGTTCAATTGTACATGCGTTCCCTTGATTCTTCTTGAGAAAAAAAAAACCAAAAAAATACAACGTTAGTTCTCCCTGAGTCTTGCATCTTTGGTCCAAATCCCATGTTCATTCACTTAATCCCATCTCCACGTTTCTCTTCACACATCTTTCCTGTTGTTTTTTGAGTCAGTTTTCTTTTATCTTGGTTGTTATTATACATAGATCTATGAATAAATAATATTGTCATATAGCATCATCTCTCTTCTTTGACATCCATCTATATTCACATTCGTTTATGGTGCAATTAGTACGGCTTGCGGGGAGGAAGGTGAAACCATAGATCACCTGTTTATCCAATGCCCGTTTGCTAAAGACGTTTGGAAAGTCGTAGGGGTTCATTGGGAGGCCTTTCAGAATGATGGGTCAACGCTCATGGCCTGTTGGAACAGCATAACCACAACCCCTAATTTTGCTAAGATTAAAGATAGAGTTATCCTTACTTGCTTTGTTCTTTGGTCAATTTGGAAGACGAGATGTAAAAGAGTTTTTGAAAATGTCTTTTGGTCTTTTTTTGATACTGCTTCTTTTGCTTGTAAGATGAATAATGATTTTTTACAGGCATCTTCTACAGAGAGGACCACTTCGGATACTTTTCATCTATCTCCAGACTTGCAGCACGATGCCCCTCGCAGTACCGCAGTGAGGGTATTTGTTGATGCAACCTGGAAATCGGATTCTTGTCTTACAGGCTACGGAGCGGCGATTTTTGGGTCTGACAACATATTTTTGGAAGCTTGGGCATCGGCAAGGTGTATTAGCAGCTCAGCTCTTGCAGCGGAGGCAAAAGCAATGAGATGGTGTTTGAGACGATGCCTTTCTTTAGGTGTAAAAAATCTAGTTTGTTCTACGGCCTGCCTATCTCTTATAAATTATTGTAATAGCATTGCTCCCCCTCCCATAGAATGTAGAACCATCATAGAGGACACTGTAGCGCTTCGGTGTAGTTTTGACTACCGTACCATTTTGCACATTGAAAGGGAAAACAACAAACTCGCACATGAGCTTGCTGCCTTCTCTTTCAAGTCAGATATATGTGTCCTTTGGAAAGGTTGTATGTCGATCTGGCTTTGTACTATCTAAAATTAATAAATGCTTTCGTTTCTTAGGGAAAAAAAAAGACTTTGTATGATACTAGAATGTTTTATAGATTTATGAAAATGTTGGTGGAATATGTTACAAAATTATGAATATGTAAATGTGATTTAAATCCCTCATTTATGTGTAGATATCATGTATTCTGATTTACATAATGTGGTTGATTTACTGAAGTACAATTGTATGTTTATGACCACTATGTGTAGACTTTGTATCACTAATTTTGAATGTAAATTTAGAATGTACATGTCATCAAATTATGAACATTTCACAAACTAATCTCCAAACAAGAGAGTGCGCGCATATAATTTATAGATGTTGCTAATGCAGGAGTTACGGCAATGGGGCCGACTATGCGGCACATGCAACATCTGCAGATTCATTTTTTGCAACTTGTGTTTCCTAAAAACAACAATAATATGTGCTTAGTATCATTATGTGTATTTACTTCAAATAATTTATTTGTAGTATAAAATTTAAAAAAGAAATGATATGAACATGATTATGGGATAATGTATGAAAAATGAAAGAAAAGCATTGTTCTTTTTTATGCAAATGTTTATATACCGAGCGTCATATATAACTAATAGCAACCAAAGCAACTCATCATTCAAATTCAAATAATTTGACCGTTCTACAACAAAGCAAAATGGTTGAATTATAGACAATTTATTTGGATAAATCCTGAAATACAGCAGATAATTCGAATCCAAGTTTAAAATTATCATGGGACTTAAGTGATTTGGAAGAGATAAGGTTGATTGGAGAGATAAGAAAGCAATCACTTAAAATTCAAAATAAACGCAAGCCGTACCTACTTCAAATCGAAGGATAATGGCTATGAGACTCCAGCAGATGGTGGCAATCCGATTCTTTAGTGTTTATTTCAAATGTTGAACCTTTATCCTGAAAACCAATTGTACAAGTGAGGACTCTAGTACTATAAATAAAGCTTACCAGCATCGATGTAAAATGAGAGAAATAGATCCAAAATTTCTTCCAAACAATTAATAAAGCATTCATGTTCTGTTTCTGTTAATTAATTTTGTGAGTTTTCTATTTTCCACATGGTATCAGAGCTATTGGTGATCTAAACACCATGGCAACCTTGTCTATCAATGTAGCTAATTTCATCAGCCTCAAATTGAACTCCAAAAACTACCCTCTATGGCGTGAACAAGTATTAGCATTGGCAGAAAGTCAGAATCTGGCAGGGCATCTCACAAACACTACCCATGCACTATTAGAGTTCACCATCACAACTACAGCATCATCAACAACAAGTGTGTCTACGGATTTTATCTATGCAAAACAAACAAGTAATAAATTTATAATCCGGTTAACCCCAAGTATAAGGATCGTAGTACTAGTGGTTAATGCCGGGTCGATCCTACGGGGAACTAGACGATTGTGGTTCCTAGTTTTTGTCTAACTAAACTATGTCACGAAAAACTAAACTAAACAGCGAGTAAAACAAAACTAAACTACACATATATGCTGAAAATAAACTAGACAGAGGACGAAAATCCAAAGCTAGGAAGGTTTGGTTGCGAACAAATTAATCTAAAGGTGCAATAGGAAATAGACTAACTAAACAGTTCAAGTTTCAAGGGTTAAATCAAATTTAAAACGGACAAACGAGTATTGATCCACCTATCCAACAAACACTAATCTCTCATCCCGATTATATTGCAGTTCCTATCAAGTTGTGATTCATCTTATCAAAGGTATGAATCCTACTTTCGTAGTTGATTCGCCTATTAATTTCTATCTTTCGATTTACGGAAATTAACGCGTCATAACATAAACAAAGATGTAAACTTTAACGTTTTAACCTAGATATTCAACCTATCAACTTTCGTTTGACATAGATCAAAGATCTATTCCTAAATCATGGTGATCTAATGTTTATAAAGACTTTCATCAAATATAAAACATCATACATGCACATCTTTCGATATAAATGCAATTAATCAACATAAGACATGATAAAGGAAACAACTTGATTAAAAACTTACAATATAACCGAAGAATCAAAATTAATGAAAGTTGGATGGCTTCACAATGCTCGTTTGATTGAAGCCTAGCCTCTTAGCATCCTTGAATAGCTCGAATTGTTGAAGTAAATTGCATAAATTAAACTAATTTTATCTAGGAATTGAAGAACATAAAAACTGGTAAAAACTGAGTAAAAACGCAGCCTATAGCCGCCCCTAGGGTTTAGGGTTCGAAGATTGTCAATTGGTATCTCAATGTGTGAAAAATAGGCAAGTATTTATAGAGATTTGAGGCGGTTTCACTAAGTCGGCAATCCGGACGCTCGTCCGATGAAGTGGACTCTCGTCCAAGTGTTCTGAACTCCAATGTAGACGTTCGTCTGGATAGCGTCCAAACTCTCTGATCTTCTTTTTGCACCTTGGACGCTCGTCTGCTTCTTCTGGACGCTCGTTCAGTAAGTTCATGAAGCCTCAGTATTGAATCCTTCCCCTAGACGCCCGTTTGGATTGTCAGACGCCCGTCCACTCCTGGACGGGACTTGGACGCCAGTTTAACTGGAATGAAACTTGATTAAATCATCTCTATCTCTTTTTCTCCACTCCATTCGATCATTATCTCTTTCTTAAATCTTTATAGCTCGAATTCTCTCCCTTTTGACCATACCTATTAATTTCTATCTTTTGATTTACGGAAATTAACGCGTCATAACATAAACAAAGATGTAAACTTTAACGTTTTAACCTAGATATTCAACCTATCAACTTTCGTTTGACATAGATCAAAGATCTATTCCTAAATCATGGTGATCTAATGTTTATAAAGACTTTCATCAAATATAAAACATCATACATGCACATCTTTCGATATAAATGCAATTAATCAACATAAGACATGATAAAGGAAACAACTTGATTAAAAACTTACAATATAACCGAAGAATCAAAATTAATGAAAGTTGGATGGCTTCACAATGCTCGTTTGATTGAAGCCTAGCCTCTTAGCATCCTTGAATAGCTCGAATTGTTGAAGTAAATTGCATAAATTAAACTAATTTTATCTAGGAATTGAAAAACATAAAAACTGGTAAAAACTGAGTAAAAACGCAGCCTACAGCCGCCCCTAGGGTTTAGGGTTCGAAGATTGTCAATTGGTATCTCAATGTGTGAAAAATAGGCAAGTATTTATAGAGATTTGAGGCGGTTTCACTAAGTCGGCAATCCGGACGCTCGTCCGATGAAGTGGACTCTCGTCCAAGTGTTCTGAACTCCAATGTAGACGTTCGTCTGGATAGCGTCCAAACTCTCTGATCTTCTTTTTGCACCTTGGACGCTCGTCTGCTTCTTCTGGACGCTCGTTCAGTAAGTTCATGAAGCCTCAGTATTGAATCCTTCCCCTAGACGCCCGTTTGGATTGTCAGACGCCCGTCCACTCCTGGACGGGACTTGGACGCCAGTTTAGCTGGAATGAAACTTGATTAAATCATCTCTATCTCTTTTTCTCCACTCCATTCGATCATTATCTCTTTCTTAAATCTTTATAGCTCGAATTCTCTCCCTTTTGACCATCATTTGAGCACAACAAACATACCTATAACACATGGAAAACATCGCAAACTGTAATAGTATTCAAATAATTATATTTCAACCATAAAATCACATAAACATATCAATATTGCGATTAAGTCTATAAAAATATCGTTTGCTCAATATTTCAATATAAAGACCAATTATTATGCAAATTACACAATATAGAGGGGAAACATCGTAAAATATATCCTTATAATTCATAGATTTTCACCCTTAACAAAGTGGTAGTGATCCCACTCCACAAACAGCATCAACAGGCAGTGAGACAACTACACAGACAACAAATCCTAAGTATACATCATGGAAAAAAGCTGATAAGATGCTGAGAGGATTGCTCATCGAATCCTTATCAGAAGAATCTTTAGGCCTAGTTATTGGTCTGGACACATCACATGCAATATGTAATTCCCTGAAAAACTACTATGCCCACGATTCACATGAAAGAGAATTCAATCTCATACAACAAATTACATATCTGAGAAAGGGAGAAGACAAGGATATCAATGAGCATATCATGACTTTCAAGGGCCTATGCGATAGTCTAGCAGCAATCGGGAAACCAATCATAGATCCAGAAAATTTTTATTATCTCTTGACAAGTCCAGGACCAGAATATGAAACCTTCACCACTACCATGCTAAAGCCTCCCAGGCCTATCTATTTTGAGTTAGTTTCACAACTCCAAAGTCTAGATCAAAGAAGGTCTTGGTTTGCTGCGAATAAAGAATCAAACAACTTGTCACAGTCGGCTTTCTATGGTCAAAAGGCAACTCAGAACACAACTACCTCAACACTGTTTCCAGGTTTAATTCAGCAGGCAAAGGATTCCAGGCACATCAGACTAACTTCAGAGGGAACACAAATCAAAGTCAAGGCAGTAATGGATCTCAAGTTTTCAAAAGAATGACCAAAGCAGAAAGAGACCTCTACAGGAATGAAACATGTCAACACTGTGGAGTTACTGGTCATGTGGCTAAAATATGCTGGTGGAACAACAAAAACAAGACTCAATCCAGTGAAATACCACAAGTTCTATCTGCTCTAACTTTGGACAATACCATTGCTGAGTCAAAATGGATAGTAGACACTGGTGCATCAAGTCACATGACAAGTAATAAACATATTTTACATAACTTACATACATATTCGGGTCATGAGTTTGTTCTCATTGGTGATGGTACCCTACTAACTATTGCAGGAGTAGGGACTGTACATATATGCACAAATTCCTCAACTATAACAATTGTAAATGTATGTGCCACAACTTAACAAAAATTTACTCTCTGTAAATCAATTAGCCAACCAATATTCTGCTGAATGTATTTTCACTAACAATGGTTTTGTTTTAAAGGACAAGGTGACAAGTCAGGAACTCATGAAGGGAGGGCTTAGAGGAGAACTGTATATTCTCCCCAATAGTCCTCAAATTCATTTTGCTCATCGTCTTAAGTCTTGTTCTGCAGAACTATGGCATCAGAGGTTAGGGTATGTTCAGTTTCCTACAATTCAAGTCATGAAGAATAAAGGCCTCATAGAGGTTTTAGGAAATAATAAACAAGAACATCCATGTGAAAGTTGTCATTTAGGCAAATTGAGTAAATTGCCTTTTTTACAGTCTGATCATACTAGTTCTTGTATCTTTGATTTAATTCACTATGATTTGTGGGGCCCTGCCCCTATTGATTCTATTGGAAAGTTTAGATATTATGTTTGCTTTGTGGATGACTACTCTAAGTACATTTGGCTTGTTCCTATAAAGCATAAATCAGATTATTTTTTCCAAGTTTTTCAAAACTTTGAAAGCTTTGTGCTAAGGCAGGTTAAAAAACACATTAAAAGGTTTCATTTAGACGGGGTGAGGAATTTGTTAATGAACAACTTAAATCCCATTTTCTTAAAACAGGCCTAACACACTTAATTTCTTATCCTCATACACCTGAGCAGACTGGTCTTTTTGAAAGAAGACATAAGACTATTAGAGAACTTGGTATTACCATGATTTTCCATAGCAGACCGCCTCTATTTTTGTGGGTTGAAGCCTTTGCAACTGCTGTCCACCTAATTAACATACTCCCATCCTCTGCCCTCAACATGACATCACCATATTTTGTCCTCCATAACATACAACCAGATTACTCCACCTTAAGAGTTTTTGGCAGCAGATGCTACCCCTACCTATGGGATACAAGGAAGCATAAGTTTGACCCTAAGACTGTTCCCTATGTCTTTGTTGGATACAGTACTTGTTGGATACAGTACCCAATATAAAGGTTATAAATGTTTCCATCCCTCCACAGTAAAGTTCTTTGTCTCCAGACATGTCATCTTTGATGAAACCGTCCTACCTTATAAACTCAAAGACACCATAAATTCCTCACACGTTAATACCATTTTTGAGTCTTGGAATCCTGCAAATCCAAGCACATACTGCCACCATGATCACCCTAACACAACTGATCATGCCTTACAACTCCTGGACACACCTATTTTACCCCATTCATCACCCACTCATGCTGCTGACCACATCAACACTACCACAGAGGACACTTCAAATTCCACTGAACCTTCCATGACACATCCAGACTCTCCTCATAATGATGACCACATTCCTTCATCACCAGAGGACACTTCAAATTCCACTGAACCTTCAACACCACATCCAGACTCTCCTCATAATGATGACCACATTCCTTTATCACCAGGGTCCAATCACTCCTTGTCACCACCTCCTTCTCCACAACCCTCCATATCATCACCCGAGTCTCCACCAACCACACCTAGAGTAGTCACTAGGGCTCAACATGGCATATTCAAACTAGATCCTAAATATGCCTTTATCACTACTTCATCTAGTATTCCCAAGGAACCCAAAACAGTCAAGTCTGCTCTTCATCACGCATGATGGAAGGGAGCTATGCAAGAGGAATTATATGCTTTGTCCCAAAATAGTACATGGCACTTAGTCCCTAGGACACCAGACATGCATGTCATAGGCTCCAAATGGGTCTATAAAGCAAAACTTTAACCAGATGAATCTCTTGTCAGGTTAAAAGCCAGACTTGTTGTAGGTATAAAAATTTTATGTGACATATTATATATGTCACGTACTATATATGTCCTAAAATCAAATTTAATTTATTATTATTTCCTATATAAAATTGTAGGAAGTAATATAATAAAATAATAATTAAAATCTCTTAAAAAAATTAGAGATTTAGTTCATTTGTAATAAATGGCTATATAAGTATGAATGTGAAACAGTATATGTGTCACATACTACATATGCCATTAAATCCAAATATTTTATATTATTTCCAGGAGATAATAAACAATTATTCAAATCAAATCGCTAAAATAAATTAGTAATTAATTTGATTAATTTGTAATAAATGTCAATCTTCTAAATATGGTTGGAATGAATCAAGAGTCTGGACGCATTAAATGCAAATCAATCAAGAGTCTGGACTTCAAATCAATCAAGAGTTTGAAAGCATTAAATGCAAATCAATCAAGAGTGTGGATGCATTAAATAACTGAGAACGCATTAACTACAAATCAATTCAAATGCTCTCATCTACCACTATAAATAGGAGGCATTGGTCATTTGCAAAAACACACAAAAACACAAAAGACACAAAGAAGAAGAACAAGCACAAGGAATAGCATAGAAGCTGGTGAGAAGTCCTAGAGCATCTTCAAGCCTCGAAGATCTCCCAAGAATTCCTCAAAGTTCTTCAAGAAAGCAAGAAGATTGAGGATCATCTTCAACACTTGAAGATCAACACAATGGCGAAGCTCTTCAACAAGGCGTCTTACACACTTGAAGATCAACACAAAGACGGAGTTCTTCGATAAGGCGTCTTCAACACTTGAAGATCAACCCAAAGTCAAGAAGATCGAAAAGCATCAGCAACGCCGGAAGAAGTCGTCTTCAAAGGTATTCAAGAAGATGAAGAACATCAAAGCTTCAAAGTACCATGAAAGATCGTCTTCAACATCAAAGATCTTCTGCAAACTCGAAGCACTTCAACTACGAGATTGAGGGTAATACAAAGTATTCCTGCAAGTCTTCGTCAAAGTCAAAGTTATTTCGCCATATCCGGGAGTTCATCAACACAACAACAATTGGTGAAGAAGATGGGGAGAAAGCATAAAGCCCTCTACTCAACACCCGTGGAGAAGATCGAAGGAGTAGCAAAGAAGCCTCCAAGTCATCTCCAATAACTGAAGATCATCCTCCAAATTCAGAGTTCTTCAAAAAAGAGAAGTTCTAAGAAGCAACAAAGAAGTCTTCAAGTTCTTCAACAACATTTGATGGTCGTCCGCCATATTCGGAGTTCTTCACCAACATTCGAGGATCATCCTCCACATCCGGAGTTTTTCTTCAACATTCGAAGCTCATCCACCATATCCGGAGTTCAACAACCATCAAAGGTCTTCCGACATATTCGGAGTTCTTCAACAACAATCGAAGGACTTTTGCTATATTCAGAGTTCTTCAACAAATAGAAGGTCGCCAAAAAACCCGGTGTTCTATAACAACAAATAAAGGCCCTCTTCCCAGCACATAGGAGGAGCACCTCCAAAGTCTGAGAACAAGTCACCGCAACCCTCGGAGAAATCAAATGAGAAGATCAAGGAAGCATGAAAGCATCTAGGTCATCTCCAACTAATGAAGACTATCCTCCTTATCCGAAGTTCTTCAACAAAAATCGAAGATTATCCGGCATATCCGGAGATCTTCCATAAATCCAGCATCCTTCCCAACAAATTGGAGGAGTATCGACAAAGTCCGAGGACAAGTCCTCGCGACCCTCAGAAAAATAAAAGAAGAATCAAAGGCGTCCCGTAGATATAGGGATTTTGCTAAAGATTGTACCCACTCACATTTTGAAATTAATAAAATTATATTTGTTCCAATTTTCTTGTCTTTCTTTTTTAATTTAAATTGTAGGACAACGAAATTTGCGTTACACTTGTAGCTGAAGGTTATAGTCAGATAGATGGGGTGGATTTACTTAGAGACCTACTCTCCAGTGGTTAAACCAAGTACCATTAGACTTGTCCTTAGTATAGCCCTAAACCAGTCCTGGCCAGTTAAAAAATTAGATGTTAAAAATGCCTTCTTACATGGCTACATCTCATAAGATATCTACATGACACAACCACCAGGTATGGAAGATCCTACTTTTCCAAATCATGTTTGCAAGTAAGATAGGGCCTTGTATGGGTTAAAACAAGCCCCTAGGGCTTGGTTTAATAGATTCAGTACATTCTTAATTGATTATGTCTTTAAGTGCAGTTTGTCTAATCCCTCTTTATTTTATTACCATTCTAACCAAGGCACCCTAGTGCTATTATTGTATGTGGATGATATACTACTTACAGGTTCACATCCACCAGCCTTGGAGTCATTTATTCACATCCTGAATCAAGAATTTTCCAAGAAAAATCTAGGTCATGTCCATTACTTTCTTGGTGTACAGGTTCATCATACTGCTACAAGATTGCATATGGATTAATCACACTATTCTCAAACTATCTTGGACATAGCTTACATGATGGATTGTAAACCTATAAGGACCCCACTAGCAACTAAACATCCAGAAGATCCAGCAGTAGCCTTATTGCCAGACCCTACCTACTACAGAAGTTTGGTAGGAGCACTCCAGTATTTGACCTTTACACGACCTAAAATCTCCTACAGTGTCAATTATGTATCACAATTCATGCAACAGCCCACACAAGCTCATCTGGTGCTGGTACACAGAATTCTTAGATATGTCAAAGGTACTATAGCCCTTGGCATCTCTCTCCATAAAGGACCAACCACCAGTCTCCTAGCATTTTCTCACACTTATGAAGATTGGCCTACTTTACAAGCTTTCTCAGATGCTGATTGGGAAGGTTGCCAACTCACCAGACGCTCTACAACATGTTATTGCACATTCCTTGGACCTAACCTCATCTCCTGGTGTGCAAAAAAATAGCCTACAGTTTCAAGATCTAGCTCAGAAGCTGAGTATCGTGCAATGGCACACACTGCAGCAGAAATCACATGGCTTGTCTATCTACTCCAAGAACTCAAGATATCTCTCACCACTTCACCAGTTCTATACTCAGATAACCTTAGTGCCCTACACATGACAACCAATCCGGTTTTTCATGCCAGAAGTAAACACATAGAGTTGGATTACCACTATGTAAGGGAACAAGTAGCCATAAATCTTTTGATTACGAAGCATGTTTCAGCCTCTGTACAATTGGCAGATATTTTTACTTAAGCACTGCTTAAAGTCCCTTTCCATAAACTATGGACCAAACTTGGCCTCCAACCCCGGCCTCGTTTGAGGGGGTAATAGCAACCAAAACAACTGATCATTCAAATTCAAATAATTTGACCGTTTTACGCCAAAGCAAAATGGTTGAATTACAATTTATTTGGCTAAATCCTGAAATACAGTAGATAATTCGAATCCAAGTTCAAAATTATCAAGGGACTTAAGTGATTTGGAAGAGATACGGTTGATTGGAGAGATATGGAAGCAATCACTTAAAATTCAAAATAAACGCAAGTTGTACTTACTTCAAATCAAGGATAATGGCTATGAGACTCCAGCAGATGGTGGCAATCCGATTCTTTAGTGTTTATTTCAAATGTTGAACCTTTATCTTTATCCTGAAAACCAATTGTACAAGTGAGGACTCTAGAACTATAAATAAAGCTTACCAGCATCGATGTAAAATGAGAGAAATAGATCCAGAATTTCTTCCAAAAAATTAATAAAGCATTCATGTTCTTGTTCTGTTTCTGTTAGTTAAACTTGTGAGTTTTCTATTTTTCCACAATAACTCACTTTTTAAATTTAACACTTAGCAGATGAAGAACTTAAGTTTGAGGAGATCCAGGAGAATCCGTACGAGGGTTAGTGCCAACCCTATAAATTGTCAAAATGAAAAATTGCACATCTTACGGTTTATAACTCACATGATAAATTGTTGACATATTACTCACTAATATTGTTGTAGGTAGGTATACGGGAAATTGAGACTTTATTAGCTAGGCCATTTAATATGTGAATATATATAAGTCACAGGATGTTCGATATTAATTCCAATTGTATGCAATAATCATCAAATATTCACTAGCATTATTCAAATGGATTTTCTAGATTTGATATCAAGATAGCGTGTTAATTATGCGAGCGATGAATCTCACAAACGTCTTATTAATTTTTTTTTTTTGAGTTTGGACTCGATTCGAGTTACTTGAACTAATCTCGAGCAACATAATTTAACAATCGAGTAGCTTCGGTGGCGGATCCTGAAAAATTGTTTAGCGGGGTCTAAAAATGTTTTTAAGAGTAAAAAAAATTTAACGAAGTCAATAAATTTTTTCTATAGGTAAAACTTCACATTTTTCTTGTTTTAACACGGTCCGTGGACCTCGTTGTGGAAATAGTACCTCCGCCAATTAGTAGCTCACAAGCCATTGGGACACTTGTTGTCTGCCCAAAAATCTTGGGGGCCTAGGATTCCATGATATGGAATTTTTTGATTTAGCCTTACTGGCTAAGCAGTCGTGGCGCTTTCTTACTTGTCCCGCCGCCCTTGCGAGTCGAGTACTTAATGCAAAGTACCACCCGGGTGCAACTATTATTGCAGCAGGGTTGGGGAGCAGACAATCTGTCATGTAGAGGAGTTTGCTAGAAGGCAGAGATATGTTAATGCAGGGGCTGCGATGGAGAATAGGAGATGAGAGTTCAGTTTTCGTCTTTCATGATGCTTGGGTTTCTAGGCCATCCTTTCAGTTAGCACATTCACCTCACTCCTTACCTACGGATAGTAAAGTGCAGGACTTGCTTTTGCCAGGTACTAGACAATGGAATTTGTCTATCCTCACGCAAGAATTTCAGGCTTGGGAGGTAGACGTCATCCTTCAGACTCCTATTGCAGGCAGTTCGCACCCGGATAAATTGATTTGGCATTATGACCGCCGGGGCAAATATACAGTAAAGTCAGGATATTTCCTCGCATTGAGCTTGTATGGTGGGTTGCCTAATTCGGCACATGCATCATCGTCTTCAGGACCAGACAGGGTGTGGCGGGATGTTTGGAAAGTCAGTGTGCCGCCATGAGTTCATAATGTCTTATGGCGATGCCTGTAGGACTGTTTGCGATTTGGGGAGTAGCTTGCTAAGCGCAATATGGGCTCGGGATTTTGTTTGGCATGTGGCAAGGCGATGGAGTCTTTACGACATGTACTTTTTGATTGCGACTACGCTAGGGAGATCTGGGCAGCCTCGCCTTTTGGTAGTCAACGTATGCAGCATAGGTCGATTTTTAAGGAGTTTTTTGGTGCGATGTTAGTGCGTTACACTCCCGATGAGGTTTCTACCTTTTGTCTCATTCTCTGGAACCTCTGGAAAGCCCGATGCAGTGTAGTTTTTGATAATGCGCCTATTTATGTATCTCGTGTGGTCTCTGCATCCCTAGCCGGGGCATTGGAGTTTCGTCAGGCCGTGTGCTCTTCTCACACGGGAGCTGAGGGGTCTGTTCATCCCGTTATATGGAGTGCACCTCCTGTGGGTAGTTAGAAATGTAATTCTGATGCTTCTGTCACGGACTCGGGTTCTGATATGGGTCTGATCTTTAGAGATGTGCTCGGCTCAATTGTTGCTGACTTTTCGTTTCACCTCGACCCTGGTATAAGTCCTGAGATTCTGGAGATGCATGCGATTTTATTGGCGATGGAAGAGGCTATTCGATTGGGACTTTCTACAGTCACCTTCGAGACTGATTGTCTGTCATGTGTTCAAGCATTGTTGCGACCGTCGAATGATTTGTCTGTCTACAATTGCTTAGCGCGTGACTGTCTTGCGCTTGTGTCATCATTTGTTTCTGCATCCTTTACATTTGTCAAGCGCACTGGCAATTTTCCGGCACATTTATTGGCTAGACACTGGTTAGCTCATATTGGTCGTGTTGTTTTGGGAACAGCCCCTCCGCATGATGTAATTTTCGCGCTAATGCAGACTTGGCTTAATAAAAAAATTATTTTCTTCAAAAAAAAAAAAAAAAATCAATGTCTGTTAATCTCATAGTAACACATAGTACCATGAAATTTAAAATGGTCATGGACTTTTAACAAAAAAAAAAAAAATGGTCATGGATCAATTATGACTTATATTTATGACCAATAAAATATTAGATAAATAAATGTCTCCTTATTTTACTAAATACATATCCTTAGTTGGTATTTACATATTTACCCTTCTTTAAAAAAAAAATCATTGCCATACTTATCAATATACGAAGAGCAAATTTATACAATGAGAAAAAAAAACATTGGGCACTAACTCAAAAGGGTTTTAAATGTCCTCTACCCCCAAACCTGGAGTAACGTATATAGATGCACCCCTATACCTGTATATGATTTTTTTTTTCCTCCCAAAGAACGAAAGAGATACAAAAGGAAGCCCGAACAAAATTAAGACCCTATAGAGCTAAATCCAACTCGGAAAGTATCCTACCTATTTTACATTATACATCAAACTGGAACCAAAAGAAGCTAATCTATGAGCATACAAATTTGAGGCTCTAGGGGCATATAAGATATTACAATCATTATCGAAACGAGTTTTGAGCTGGATAACATCACAAAATTCGCAACTTTCATATCTGAACCACCCGCCGGCATTGGCGTAATAGGTTTAAAGCCATGATTGTTAGAGTATCCACTATAGCTCTTTTTACCATATTGTCTATCACATGTGTGTTAAAAAAAACTCACTTTTTCCCACAATGGCTCAAAAGTTCACGATGTGAAAGGGGTAAATGTGCTGGTGGAAGTGGATATGTGCACTTCACCTTCCACACTTTGTGAACAGAATCCAAGGAAAAATAGGGACCCATTCTCTGTCTGCTACATTGTTGCAATAACGGATACTGAGGACGAGGCAAAAGAAAGGTGTTTGTTTTTTTTTATTTTTTTATTTATTTATTTATTTTTTTTTTCTCCTTCAGCAAAAGCAAGATTCAACAAAATCAAGCAACTGGCTGAAAGCATGGCTTCGACAACTTTCTCTGGTGCCGGCGCCGGCTCCAATGGATGCCAGAGAATGAGACGGGTCCCCTGCAATTTGAATTTTTTTCCTTCCATTATTTCTTTTGATTGGGAGGATTAACAGATGAGTGAGGAGATAAAAAAGCACAAAACATGAAAATTTTATTTCACTTTGGATTCATTTCAGGGAGCTTTGATTTAAAAAAAAAAAAAAAAAATCATTTGGAGAGAAGGGGAATGGACGGAGGAAGAATCATCTTACTTTATGCTTTTCTTTTTTCTTTTGAATTAAGCTTTGAAACTCCAAACTTGCTCTCTATGTTTCATCAATTGAATTGTCGATGCTCCGGCGCCGGTTGTGATGGGGCCCGGATATGGGATGGAGAAAGAATGTTTTCAGATTTTCTTTCTTTTATTTATTTATTTGGAATGTGTAAAAATAGGCTATAGTCCATGCAAGTGGAGGGGAAGACGTAAAGTGGGTTAAAAAGTGTTGTTGAGCACGTCCACGTCATCACACCACAGCGGATACTCTTAGGAATCCATGATCCATCGGACTTCCCATCGGCAAATGTCTTTTCCATCACTAATCGAGTAAAATGAGTTATTTCTTAAAAAGGGTTGGGCAGACATTAAACTCTCTTCCGAACGAAAGATGAATTCCCTTTTTTTTTTTTTTTTTCAAAGCCCCATGTATCCGGAATCCACTAGTCCGATTAATTCTGAGTTCGGTCCGAGTCGTGCCTGCAGAGTCTGACTTTTACTCAGGAATAATGCCTGGCCTAACCTAGCCAACAGCTTAAAGATGAATTGCTTTTTGTTCCTGCTTCTAAGACACTGCATTTTGGTAAATACTTGCATAAATACTGATATAAATAAATAGAATTAATTCATAGACAGAGATACCTAATTTTTATTTTTTTTATTTTTTATGTTACTTATAAGTCGGAGCTCTAGATATAGGGCCTAGATTTATTTATCACAGACCTAAAGCCTGGTTCTATTTTGAGGACCAAATAAATTGTCTTGATTATAATTGAAAGACAAGTGCATGCGTATAATCAAGGTGTCCAACTGGAGCACTTTTGTTAGAATATAATAATTTCTGAATCGTTGATGGGTAGAATTAGAAATATCTAAAATATAATTCAGTATATAAGGAGGGTTATGGTCACTAGGTCACACACTTATCTACTCTCTTCTGACTCCCATTATCAGTTTGAGAAAATACAGAGAATTTTAAAGTGTTCTTCTGAAAATTACTAGAAGATGTGTAGATCGAGAAACCGGTCCTACAACACCAAAGGAGAGTGAGGTTTATGCTGCAATGGATTCATGTACGTTTACAGTTTAATTTGTTTTTGGATTCTCAATACTTTAATATAATCGATCCTGGATTAAAGCGATTATATCACATAAGGCTATATCGGTTATGGTCCCTAGGTCACACACCTATCTACTCTTTTCTAACTCCCATTATCAGTTTGATAAAATACAGAGAATTTTAAAGGGTTCTTCTGAAAATTACTAGAATGTGTGTAGATCTAGAAGACCGGTCCTACAACACCAAAGGCGAGTGAGGTTTTTGCTGCTATGGATTCAAGTACGTTTACAGTTTAATTTGTTTTTTGATTCTTAATAGTTTAACATAATCGATCCTCGATTAAAGTGATTATGTCACATAAGGCTAGATCCAACATATCCTAACAAATATTTTATGCAATTAATAACCGATTTTCTATATTAGTAGAATCAAAGATTTAGGATGAAATATGTAAGTAGTTTTACGGAAACAATTTGAATAAAATATTGGTTTCTATAGTTTTTCCACGTTGCAAGTGACTAGAATTTAATGTAACGACCTGGTCTTGAAATCCGAGCATCTTCGAAAAAACGAATCAATCGGCACGCATCATATTAATCTAATATGACGCATCAATTTTAACTCAGATTATCTATAAAACGACAAAAATGGAAACAACAAACCGGCTTAGCTCGGATAACTAGATAAAAACCCAAACAACTTTATTACAGTAAAATTGTTCATAAATGGTTACAACTTAATTATGAAAAAAAGATACCAACAACAACTAAAAAGAAAAAACCGATCACCTACAATCAAAACATAAACTACGATCTCCAACGTCAAGGTTTGCACCAATTTAGATCTTTTGCTGTCTCACAAAACTATTTAAACTCCTGAAATTTTTAATGTATGAGCGTCAACTTGCTCAGTAAGAAAGACAGAGTCGAAGGTAATTCATACTTCATCCTCGGATATAATTACCAATAAATTCACTTCTAACATGTTGCATGCATATTCACATAGTATATCTGTTGAAATAGTGTTCTAAACCCAATCGGGTTGGACCGGATCCGAATGCGTCGGATCATTTATACTATTTTTTTTTATGTTTATAGATATATTAAATGGCTTTCTGTTATTATATATTTGTTCGATTAACGAACCAATTATGATATTGTATATATGATAACGTCCCTAGTGTTAAACTGTGAAAGAGAAATCATAATAGAGATTATGGTTGATGAGATCTCGAGTCACTTTATTGAGTTTCACACTTAAAATGTCTCTAGTCACATGTACTATTAAAAGGGACATTATCAGTACGATTAGACTAGTACGTATTAGATGTCTTCTATCTTTTGAAGATAGGGATACATCCCGTCTATCAAAGTGCAGAGACACTTGGATTGTATGTGGACATGTATTAGAGAATGCGTACGTTAGACTGACTCACTTACTTTATTAAGTGTCGCACTATGTGGCGGTTGTGTAATTATCCTGAGACCGGAGTCTTCATGGCATCACGGTGTGTATTGTCATGCTTTGACACTATTGAGGTTTCCCCTAGCCATGGGGCGATCATGCGGAAGTGATTGGGTATGATACTGAAGCATGTGTATGATCCATGTTGCTCGTCTGAAAATCGCGTATCCTAATTGTAGGAGTAAATATCCGAAAGGGCCTTCTTATAAGGAATGTCTAGCTCTCGTGAATCTTTGCAAAGTGGGAGTAAATGAGTTACTTCGAGAGAGTATGATATCCAGATTATAAGATACGGTCGTTAATTTATTAACACTCGAGATACGACCGTATGGATATTGTAACAACGATATGATTCTATTTGCACGGTAACTGTTTCACATGAAAGGTAGTAGTCATTGCATTTGACTCTTCCGATGATTGGGGTCACTGTGTGTTGCTAGACGCTATTCCGTGATTGTTAGGTATGAAGGGTATTTTAGTAAATGCATTTTGTGCCTACGGCCAACTTATTCAGAAGCCTATCGGGTCACACACACATAAGAACATCTAGGATTAAAATGCAGTTATAGTGATAACAAAATACAGAAAGTTTATCTCGACTATAAAGTTTTATAGTGATAAATTAATATGGTGGTATTTATTTATTATGAATAAATATAATACAAGATACTAATTATGTTGATTATTAATTAAATATACATGTATGTATGTCGAAATATATATGCATATATGATATACATGTATTTTGTGGATTAATTAATCATAGTATTATATTAATTAAGAATATTCCGGATGCCCATTTATTGGCATATGGGGCGCCATATTTAAGTGTATAAGATACACTTGGATTGTGCAATTTAGTTAATGGTATTATCATATATTAATATTAGATATTAATAGATTTGTAAAAAATGATTAATGGTAATAAGATAAAGATAGTCAATATTAGATATTGACAATATCTTAGATTATTTAATATGAGATATTAAATTAAATGAGATAAATCTAGAATATCTATTTTCCTTATTTTACTAGTAAAATGTTTTCTTTCTCCCCAATCTACTAGGAAGCTTCTCACAATCAGATTGGGATCTACAGGGGGCGCATGTCACCCTATTTACTTGGCTAGCTCTTTTGTATCATCACAATTAGAAGAGTTCTAATTTACAAAATAAACTGAGAGCTTCTTAGAGAGGGATTTATAGAGAGAAAATGCCGGTCTAGCAACCGTATTTTTCTAGTAGCTATCCAATGGTGGATTCCGGCGGGTTGTTCGTGTGGATATTGATAGAGGCCGGACACGTGGACAGCTTGCGGGCACTACTACTCTCCCAGACGGTCAAAGCGTCGATCTTTTAGATCAAGCGAGGTAATCACCGTCTACTAACTTAACGTGTTTATTGTATTAAACGAAGTCGATCCTGGTTAAAAGGGAAATAAATTTTAAATTCCGTTGCGTTCTCGTGTAGATTTTCTAACAGTGGTATCTGTCCCGGATTTTATTAATGCGAATAAACAAGTAATAATATTTATAAACCGGTTAACCTCAAGTATAAGGATCGTAGTACAGAGGTTAATGCCGGGTCGATCCTACGGGGAACTGACGAATGTGAATCCTAGTTTTTGCTTTAAACTAACTATGTCACGAATCTAACCTAAACGAATAACTAACCTAAACAAATATGCAGAAAAAGTAACTAGACAGAGGATTGCTCCAATGCTAGGCAAGACTGAAAGCGATAAAAACTAAACTAAAGTGCAGGAAAAGTAAAACTAAAGCTAAGCAATTCAAGTTTAAAGGATTAAAATCAATTTATAACGAACGAACAAGCAATCGATCCACCTATCCTATCAACATTCAATTCTAATTCGGATTAATTCGTGATCTCTACTCAAGTCGTGATTCACCTAATCGAAGGCATAAACTCCTACTCTCGTAGACAAGTTCGTTTCCTAATCTTTTATCTCTCGATGTTAAAGATTACGTCTTTCTAACCTAGGCGTGAAATCTTTCAATTTCTAATCTAGAGATTTAATCTAATAACTCTCGTTTTGATTAGATTAAAGGTCTAAACTTTTATCATGGTGATCTAACATTAACATGACTCTCATCAAGTTAAAACAATCATAAAAGCAAAGATCTTTCGATGTAATTGCAATGCACAATAATAAACAATGATAAAAGAAACAACTTCGAAGTAGAAACTCACGAATTAATCACGAACAAAACTGAATTGTTGAATTGGACGGCTTCACAACGCTTGTTCAAAGAGGGATTAGCCTCTTATCATCCTTTGAAAGCTTGAAATTGATGAATTAAAGAACATAAATCTACCTAATCTAATCTAGAAATTAAAGTGCATAAACTGGAAGAAAATAGGGTAAAAACGCAGCCTGAGCCGCCCCTAAGATATTAGGGTTCGAATTGTATGATTAGGGTGAAAGAAATCTGCTGCTTATATAGAGTTTCAATGTCGGCTGCTACAGTAACCGCTCCGGACGCCCGTTTGAAGATTCCGGACGCTCGTCCACTATTTTCAGCAACAGCATCCAAACTTGTAACGCTCATATCTCGGGCCTCGTAAGTCGGAATGGAGTGATTCAAAATCCTGTAGAATCCTCTCTTCAAGACCTACAACTCTTCTCTTGAGGTCCAGAGTCAAATCGGTTGTTATCATATCAAGAACTGCGTTGGAAGTTCAGCGCTACCCGGAATCCTGATTTTCTTCCTCTGGACGCTCGTCCAGTATCTCAGACGTTCGTTCCTTCAACCTTGAACTTGTGCCAGACGTTCGCTCATCCAGCGTCCAAACTCTCTGTATCAAAATACTTCCCTAGACGCCCGTCTGCTTTATCAAACGCCCGTCCACTCTGGACGGGACCCGGACGAACGTCCATATGTGCGGTAACTCGATTTCTTGATCTTTATCTCCTCCTTCTTCCATCTTTATCCTTCTTTCCTCGTCTCTTTCTTGATTTAGCTCGAATTATATCAACATTTGATCATCAATTCAGCCTCCAACATGTACCTACATGACATCAAAAACACCGCAAAACGTAACACAATCCAAATACTCGTAAATCCATAATTAAAACACATACACAACCTCATTTTGCAAATAAACTAATCAAAATCTTACTTGCTTAATAAATCATTTAAACACTCGTTTTCTATGCAAATTATACAAATACGGAGGAAATCATTATCAAATATAACGTTAAAAACCGTATAAAAATACCCTTAACAACTCCCCCACACTTAAACTTTGCTCGTCCCGAGCAAAACAAAACAAGATAAAGGCTCGGAAGGAATATAGACATCTCAACACATATACCACATGGTCAATAAATTAGAAGTTCACCGTCGTGTGTGTGCATAGCCATAGAAAACTTCCACTAAATCCAAACTTGAGGAACTCAAAGTAAAACTAGTTAATACCCCCTCATAGAATAGCAATAAATGACACTCATAAGATGCACCCTACAAACGTGACATATCCCGAAAAGAATGATCGAATATATCTAGGGCCTTTCTGAAATACTCAGAGGATAATCCCTACAACATATCTATCAGTTTATACTGGGGATAAGATTAACGAAAGACTAAGTCTTATATTCATTTCATAACCAATTTCGAGTTGATTTAATTACTTCACATTTAAACACACATCAGAATGAGCTATTGCCCGTCATAGCAGAATAGGACATTTCAAGATAATACCCTACCTTACTCCAATCATAAGGCAGCTTTTTCTAACTGTCGTGAGCTTTCAGTCTTCATAGTGGTATAGGACATACGTGGTATACCCTACCTCACTCAAATCATCGACTAGCTTCCGACACACACAATAATTTCATATTAATTCAACTTCTAACTTATCTTTTTAATTGACATTAGCTCCGTGTTACTTATCACATTCAAACTTCTAGATATTCACAGTACGTCATACTACGGAACTAAATACAAACTACCATAAATCTCACGATATATACGTAGCACTAAGTACATGACTTATAAGAAAATCAAAAATTACTAATCCAAACGGGGTATAGCTTTATAAATTAGCTCATCATTCACTATGGCACGTGGAAAATAAATCTTGGTGAAACAACTAACTCACTAAAAATATGGTATACAGCATCAATGACTATAACAAACCGAACAAAAACGTGTATTGCCTACTCGGGACAAAACAAAAACAAAAGTGTCGAAAATTTTTGAAAAATTAAGCCCCCATTTTGCACAAAAACATCATATATTAAGCAAATGGTAGATACATAGCGATCATCCCCCTCCCCCACACTTAAATAACAACATGTCCTCATGTTGTGGAGAAAATAAAAGGAAAGGAAAACTTAGCTGTTCGTATGTCGAAAGAGGCAATTCTGGAAATGGTCCGGAGCCAGGTCCAAAAATGTTGAGGAAATCAGTAGACTGTGGACCATCCACCGGAAAACTGACTTCATCTGAAACTCACAATCGCTATCGAAAATATCCTGCACACTTGAAAAACAAAGAAATACCTCGGGGGATACAAGGGATTATATCATATCGCGCAAAAGTGATAGAGATAAAGATAAGAGGAAATCGTAAGCAAAACAACACTTCGACCCTTTATAAGCCTAGGACGGCTGACTGGCAAAAACAACGCAATCCTAATAATATTAAAACAACTAGAACAAGGAAAAATAACTAAAGAAAGAAACTAATATAATAAGGGATATCTAGGATGCCTCCTAGTAGCGCTAATGGTTATTGTCGTTAGCTCGACACATTTGAAGCTCAGCCTGGATCAGGCCATTTAACCTTTCTGCCAGCCACTACCTCGTGTAAGCTTTGGTCAGTAGTGTGGCCGCAGAAACAGCACTTAACACATGGGGTTAAATCCTTTATAGCTCTCCAAATACGGTTAAACTTCCCCATGGTTGACCTCTTCGTCTTCTGAAGCTTTTGATGACATCTGCGTTGACGCTCCTTCCAATGCTCTTCCATATCCCAACTACCAGCTAGAACCTCCTCAGATTGATCACAACCGTCATCCTCAGAAAACAAGTCGGGCGAAAACTCGTCAGACTCGTCGACTTTAGGGGTGCTACACCCGAGGATATCGAAAAATCGAACAGTCAAAGGCTTTACCTTGGGTTCACCAATGTAATGCTTGCATCGTTGACCATTCACTCGGAACGGTTGATCGCCATAACCGCGCAGCTCTAGAACGCCTCCAGGAATGATTTGGAGAATCTCAAATGGACCAGACCAACGTGTTCTCAACTTCCCAGGAAACAAATGTAACCTAGAATTGTATAAGAGAACGTGCTCGCCGACCTGGAATTCTCTCTTCTTTATCTTGGCGTCATGGAGGAGTTTCATCTTTTCCTTACTAATCCTGACACTCTCGTAAGCCTGGAGTCTAAATTCATCAAGCTCATGCAACTGCTGCAGCCGGTGTTTGCCACAGGATTGGGAATCGAAGTTAAGAAACTTTGTAGCCCAATAAGCTCTGTGCTCTAGCTCAACTGGCAGATGGCACGGCTTACCGTAAACCATTTGATATGGCGATGTACCCATAGGAGTCTTATAGGCAGTCCTATATGCCCAAAGTACATCGTCCAACTTCAGACTCCAGTCTTTTCTATGACTATTCACCGTTTTCTCCAGGATCTTCTTAAGACTCTGGTTGCTTCGCTCAACCTGACCACTAGTCATCGGATGATATGGTGTGCCGATTTTATGGCGAACACCATACTTCTCGAGGACTTTTTCCAAAGGTCGGTTGCAAAAGTGTGTCCCTTCATCACTGATCAAGGCACGTGGACATCCAAACCTCACAAAGATGTTCTTCTTCAGAAATTTCATGACCGTTTTATGATCATTGTGAGGAGTGGCAACTGCCTCCACCCATTTCGAAACATAGTCAACGCAGACTAAGATGTATTTGTTGCCACAAGATGATGGGAATGGTCCCATAAAATCGATGCCCCAAACATCAAAGACTTCGCATTCAAGGATGGGTTTCAATGGCATGTCAAACCTCCTTGTTAAAGCTCCGGTTCTTTGGCATCTATCACAAGACTTACAGAATGATTCTGTATCCTTGAAGATAGTAGGCCAATAGAAACCGGATTGGAAGATCTTCGCAACCGTTTTCCAAGGACCAAAGTGACCACCCGTGGGTCCACTATGGCATTGCTCGATTATATCGCGTTGCTCAGATTCAGGAACACACCTCCTTAGCAAACCATCTTTGCAGATCTTGAAGAGGTAAGGTTCATCCCAAACAAAGTATTTTATATCAGAGAAGAACTTCTTCTTCTCTTGATATGACATTTCAGGATCAAGGTATTGGGCATGAAGGTAGTTTACAATGGAGGAGTACCATGGAACATCGGGAGGACAACCGTCTATCAACATAATGTTTTCTAGAGGAAAGTAAAGATCTATATCATCTGGTTCATCATTTTCCTCACTTAACACCCTAGAAACATGATCCGCCACTACGTTCTCACTGCCCTTTTTATCTTTGATTTGAACGTCAAACTCTTGGAGGGTCAGTATCCAACGCAGTAAGCGCGGTTTAGCTTCCTTTTTGGTCATGAGATATCGTAAAGCAGCGTGGTCAGTCCACACAATCACTTGAGCACCCAGCAAGTAACTACGAAACTTATCCATAGCAAAGACTACGGCTAATAGTTCCTTTTCAGTTGTCGTATAGTTAACTTGCGAAGGATTCAACGTGTGGCTGGCGTAATAGATAGGCTGGAACTTTCCTTTGATGCGCTGTCCTAAGACTGCACCAACAGCATAGTTGGATGCATCACACATAAGCTCAAAGGGTAGGTTCCAGTCAGGTGAAATAAGAATTGGAGCGGATATTAACCGATTCTTGAGCTCCTCAAACGCTTGCTTGCAGTTTTCATCGAAATTGAACTCAACGTCTTTCTTGAGCAGAGTAGATAGGGGCTTAGCTACTTTGGAAAAATCTTGGATGAATCTCCTATAGAAACCGACATGTCCGAGGAAACCTCTGACTTCGCGTACATTCTTAGGATAACTCATCTTCTCAATGGCTTCTACCTTGGCCCTATCTACTTCTATACCTTTGGCGGACACATTGTGGCCAAGAACTATGCCTTCATCTACCATGAAATGGCATTTTTCCCAATTGAGCACTAAGTCCTTTTCCACACATCTAGACAACACCTGATCAAGATTATCGAGGCAATCATCGAAGGATTGACCAAAGACCGAGAAATCATCCATAAAAATCTCCATGCACTTTTCAACTAGCCCGTCAAAGATTGCCATCATACACCTTTGAAAGGTGGCTGGGGCATTGCATAGACCAAATGGCATCCGCCTGTAGGCGAATGTACCATAAGGGCAAGTGAAAGTGGTCTTCTCTTGGTCAACAGGATCGATGGGTATCTGGAAGTATCCTGAATATCCATCCAGGAAGCAGTAGAATGCGTGCCCCGCCAGACGCTCAAGCATCTGGTCAATGAATGGAAGGGGGAAATGATCTTTCAGTGTGACCTCATTGAGCTTTCGATAATCGATACATACTCTGTATCCCGTAACGAGCCTCAATGCTATCTCCTCTCCCTTCTCATTTTTCTCAATCGTAATTCCACCCTTTTTGGGAACCACTTGAGTTGGGGATACCCACTCACTGTCTGCAATGGCGTATATGATACCCATATCTAGAAGCTTAATGATTTCCTTCTTGACTACTTCTTGCATGTGAGGGTTGAGCCTTCTCTGAGGCTGTCTAACTCGTTTTGCACCCTCCTCAGTCTTGATCTTGTGCATACAGATGTCGGGAGATATCCCTCGGATATCTCCCACCTGCCATCCAAAGGCTTTTTCATTTTTGCGCAAGACGTTTAACAGTTTAAGCTCTTCTATACGAGATAGCTTGGCAGAGATGATCAAAGGAAGCTTGTCACATTCTCTTAAAAACACATACTTAAGATGTTTAGGTAACGGCTTCAGTACCAAATCTACGGGAGGATCCTCTAGACTTGATTTAAGATCGCCATCTTCAACTCAACATCGCTGAGCTTACTTAGTGGTCCTACTGCCAAGGCTTCTTCTCTTAGCTCATCCTCAAAATCAGCTGCTAACTGGTCTAGAGTAACCATACCATGACTATTCAGATTATCGATCAATCGCTCATATTCCGCTTCCACAGCCTTGACTTGCTCGTCCATACAGTCATTGAAGTCATTAAATGACTCCTCAATAGAAAAGCCGGTTGGAGAACCAGAGGGTACTTGAATGGATTTAGAGACACTATAGCTCACCTCTTGGTTACCAACTCGAATAGTTACTTGCCCACCATCACAATCGATGAGGGCCCTAGCTGTGGATAAGAAAGGTCTCCCAAGAATCAGGGGGACTTTCTCATCTTTTCCCATATCTAAGACGTACCAATCAACAGGAAAGGTAAATCTATCGATCTGGACTAAAATGTCTTTCAGAATCCCTGAAGCTTTCTTAGAAGATCTATCGGTGAACTGAAGGTTCATGGAAGTGGGTTCTAGAAGACTTTGTAAACCCAGCTGCTCACACACAGACAATGGCATCAGGCTGATGGATGCACCCAAGTCACATAAAGAATTTGGAAAGACTAAGCCTCCCATCCGCAATGTGAGCACGAATTTTCCGGGTCACCTCTTTTGATTGGTAAGTCCGGATAATTGATCATTGAACAATCCTCACCAATTGCCTGATCCATTTCTGCTAACTTCTTCTTCGAAGAAACAACATCCTTGATGAATTTAGTATACTTAGGCATTTCAACCAAAACTTCTGAGAGTGGAAGATTAACCTGAGTATTTTTCAGCAGATTAAGCACACTTTCCGTACTTCTTATCTTCATACAATGGGATGTTGCTCTTTCTCGGTGGAAATGGAAGCTTTTTCAAATCATCCTCGGAAAATACTTTCTTCGAGGACGAACTAACTGCTTTGTCTTCCACATCTTTCCACCTCACCGTCTTATCATTCTTTTTATTAGTCAGGGGATCAGCCACCTGACGATCATTTGATTCATCACTCCTCAGGGGATCAGCCACCTGAGGATTCTTAATTGATTCTTCATTCCTCAAGGGATCAGCCACTCGAGGAATCTCAATTCTTTCACCTATCAGGGGATCAGCCACCTGATGTCTTTCAACTTCTACACCTCTCAGGGGATCAGCCACCTGAGTACCTGCTTGTAGCCAAGGGGATGATGGGTGCTCGACTTCCCCTCCTGCCTTATCACTGGCAGGAGGGGCTAGTGGTTTCCCTGGTTGGGGGACCACTCAGTTGAGTACCACTTCTTAAGTTCATTGCACTGGCCTCTCCTCCACCGTATGGAAGTGAAGGAACCAAGTCAGTGCATTGGCCAAGATTCAATTCAGTATGAGCTACATGACCACCTTTGGGATTTCTCTCCGTGGAGTTTGGCATCTGCCCTGATGGTCTAGAAGCTTGCTGGTCAGCCATTTGCTTCTCAAGGTGCTTGATCGAATTCATCAACAACTGGATATTATTATTTTGCTCCCTCTGGAAGTTATTGTTCTGCTCCTTCACTCCTTCCGATAGAGTCCAATCTAGCTTCCAGATCATCAACGTGAGATGGACCTTGAGAGTTACGAATGTTTTGAGAGAAAGGTTGGCTGGACCGACTTTGAAATGCAGGATTTGGATTGTTAGGCCAACTTTGATTTAACCCTTGATTTGGATTGGAAGAATTCAAGTTCGGGTTCTGATTAAAACTAGGGTTTCGATTGAAATTCGAGTTTTGATTGAAATTTTGATTGAAATTCGAATTTAGATTTTGATTTGGGTGGAAACCCTGGTTTTGAAAGTTGCCTTGGCCAGTGAATTGATTACCAAACCTTTGATTTGGCTGGCCATTGAAGGCATTGATTTCAGCGTTCTGTCCAATCATAGGACAGAAACGAGCAGTATGCCCCATATCGTCACATACCTGGCATGCGACTTGGTTGTACTGTCCATGATTCTGGACATCATTGACTTGATAAGAATTGGGGGGCATGAATTGACACTGGCCAACCATGTGGCCAGTCTGAGAACAATTCTCGCAGTACAAAACTTGAGAGTTCTGTAAAAATGAAGGAGTCTGATAACTCGGATTTGGAGACGTGGTAAGCGTAGCCAGCTGCTGCTTCAGCATGGAAATCTCGTTCTGCATTTTCACCTCCTCGATCCTAGGAGGAGGTGGTGGTGCCTGAACAACTTGAAAGGAGGGGCATAATTATATTTGGCAATGTCTTCGAACAATGCCCACCCCTCTTGAGGCGTTCTCCTCGTGAAAGCCCCACCTGATGAACTATTGACCATGCCCTTGGTGAGCTCGGTCAATCCACTGAAAAAGGTATTGACTTGCCTCTGCAAGTCTAACCCATGGTGGGGGCATTTACGAAGAAGAGCCTTAAATCTCTTCCATGCCTCAAAGAAAGATTCTGTTTCCGCTTGATAGAAATTATAAATTTCCCTCAAACACTGGGCTGTCTTGGCCGGTGGAAAGTATTGGCTTAAAAATTCTTTCTCCAATGCAGCCCATGTGGTAATGGATTCCGGAGGAGAGAGCTATACCACTCTTTAGCTTCTCCCTTCAATGAGAACGGAAACAGTGTAAGTTTAATCACATCCTCACTCACACCTTGAATGCGTGTCGTACCACATATCTCCAGGAATGTGTGTACGTGTGTGTGAGGATTTTCAGTAGGGAACCCGTGAAACATTGATGCATGCTGCATCATCCGAATGAGACCGGGTTTGAGTTCGAAAGTTTGTGCGGTAATGGCTGGTAAGACGATAGCTGGGTTGACAGTTACTGCACCAGGCATGGCGTAGTCTGCCAATGTCCGTCTATCTTCAGCGGCCATTATTACAATTTCTTCGATTTCCCTTTGAAAAGATAGCTCAAACTCTTGATCTTCGGCTTTTCCTTCGTCAAAACGAAGTCTTCGCCTATTGGGTCGGACTATGGTACGCTCGATGTCAGGGGAGCAAAGTAATGGTCCCCTGTGACTACGAGTTTGCATAAACCGATCCCAAAATCAAGTTGAGAAAACCTAAATCTAAGGAAAGGAAACCTAAAAACTAATAAATTAAAGACCTGATATCTAAAAGATTAAGAACCTTAATCTAAGATCAAAAACCTAAAGAAAAGAGAAGAAAAGAGAAAGATTAAGAAAGAAAGGGGGACGGACGGGCGTCCACTTATGTGAACGAGCGTCTGCCCAGAAAATAGACCGAACGAGCGTCCAAACTGGTGAACGTTCGTTCAAGGATCGGAAAACGCTACTGGAATGAAAATTTTACAGTGCACGAGCGTTCAAACTAGTGGACGCTCGTCCATAGGCAAGATTTTTCAGAACAGAAACGATATCAGAACAGCAGGAAAGCATGGGAAAAAGAGACAGAGGGAAAGGATAACTAAACCTAGAGGAATCAAAGACTACGAAACTTAACTACGAAAAACCCTAATAACCAAAACTATAAACTACCTAAGAAAATTTAAAACGAGAAAAACAGAAAACACTAAAAAGAGGGAAAAACATGTGTTGAAATCTTCTAACCCCAAAATGGAAGGGAAAACAGTGGATTTTGACCTTGAAAACGGTGTCGGACGGCCTCCGGAACGAGCTTTCCGAATTGGGGTCCTGCGCGCCAATCCGACACTCGAGCCGAAAGTTACGGCCAAAATACTATCAAGTGCTAAAACGGACCCTTTTATCCTAAAATTTGATCGTGAAAGGTGTGGAGTCAGATGATTCAACCTTAGATGTCCCCTAATCAATGTAAGAACGAGAAAAGATAGAAACAGACGGGTAGAAACAAGAAAAGCCACTGAAACAAGAAAACAGACGGGCGTCCAATTAATGGATGGGCGTCTGCCTGGGTTTAGGACTGAACGGGCGTCCAAAAATATGGACGTTCGTTCAAGGGGTCAAAAACGATACAGGATTGAAATTTTCACAGTGAACGGGCGTTCATAAGTATGGACGCTCGTCCAGATGCAAAAATTTCAGAAACAGAACAGAAACGATTGCAGAAACAGAGAGGGATAAGAGAAAGAAAACAGAGCAGGAAAAGGAGGGGAAGAAACTAATCACAAAAACTTTAAAAACTTCAAACCCTAAAAATCTAAACCAAAAACCTAACTACCTAAAGGTTAAACTAAAAACAAACCTAAAAAAAACAGAAACAAAAACAAATCTAAAAACAGAAAACGAAAAAGACAAACAAAAACAAAAACTAGGCAACCGTTCGGTTCCCCGGCAACGGCGCCAAAAACTTGTCCCGGATTTTATTAATGCGAATAAACAAGTAATAATATTTATAAACCGGTTAACCTCAAGTATAAGGATCGTAGTACAGAGGTTAATGCCGGGTCGATCCTACAGGGAACTGACGAATGTGAATCCTAGTTTTTGCTTTAAACTAACTATGTCACGAATCTAACCTAAACGAATAACTAACCTAAACAAATATGCAGAAAAAGTAACTAGACAGAGGATTGCTCCAATGCTAGGCAAGACTAAAAGCGATAAAAACTAAACTAAAGTGCAGGAAAAGTAAAACTAAAGCTAAGCAATTCAAGTTTAAAGGATTAAAATCAATTTATAACGAACGAACAAGCAATCGATCCACCTATCCTATCAACATTCAATTCTAATTCGGATTAATTCGTGATCTCTACTCAAGTCGTGATTCACCTAATCGAAGGCATAAACTCCTACTCTCGTAGACAAGTTTGTTTCCTAATCTTTTATCTCTCGATGTTAAAGATTACGTCTTTCTAACCTAGGCGTGAAATCTTTCAATTTCTAATCTAGAGATTTAATCTAATAACTCTCGTTTTGATTAGATTAAAGGTCTAAACTTTTATCATGGTGATCTAACATTAACATGACTCTCATCAAGTTAAAACAATCATAAAAGCAAAGATCTTTCGATGTAATTGCAATACACAATAATAAACAATGATAAAAGAAACAACTTCGAAGTAGAAACTCACGAATTAATCACGAACAAAACTGAATTGTTGAATTGGACGGCTTCACAACGCTTGTTCAAAGAGGGATTAGCCTCTTAGCATCCTTTGAAAGCTTGAAATTGATGAATTAAAGAACATAAATCTACCTAATCTAATCTAGAAATTAAAGTGCATAAACTGGAAGAAAATAGGGTAAAAACGCAGCCTGAGCCGCCCCTAAGATATTAGGGTTCGAATTGTATGATTAGGGTGAAAGATATCCGCTGCTTATATAGAGTTTCAATGTCGGCTGCTACAGTAACCGCTCCGGACGCCCGTTTGAAGATTCCGGACGCTCGTCCACTATTTTCAGCAACAACATCCAAACTTGTAACGCTCATATCTCGGGCCTCGTAAGTCGGAATGGAGTGATTCAAAATCCTGTAGAATCCTCTCTTCAAGCCCTACAACTCTTCTCTTGAGGTCCAGAGTCAAATCGGTTGTTATCATATCAAGAACTGCGTTGGAAGTTCAGCGCTACCCGGAATCCTGATTTTCTTCCTCTGGACGCTCGTCCAGTATCTCAGACGTTCGTTCCTTCAGCCTTGAACTTGTGCCAGACGTTCGTTCATCCAGCTTCCAAACTCTCTGTATCAAAATACTTCCCTGGACGCCCGTCTGCTTTATCAAACGCCCGTCCACTCTGGACGGGACCCGGACGAACGTCCATATGTGCGGTAACTCGATTTCTTGATCTTTATCTCCTCCTTCTTCCATCTTTATCCTTCTTTCCTCGTCTCTTTCTTGATTTAGCTCGAATTATATCAACATTTGATCATCAATTCAGCCTCCAACATGTACCTACATGACATCAAAAACACCGCAAAACGTAACACAATCCAAATACTCGTAAATCCATAATTAAAACACATACACAACCTCATTTTGCAAATAAACTAATCAAAATCTTACTTGCTTAATAAATCATTTAAACACTCGTTTTCTATGCAAATTATACAAATACGGAGGAAATCATTATCAAATATAACGTTAAAAACCGTATAAAAATACCCTTAACAGTATCGGAGCGAGCTTCGAGCTTAAGCAATGAGCATGTCAATTTGTGTAGTTATTATTCCAGTGCATGATATAAATTCACAAAACAAAAAAAAATTATAACCGTCGGTGGTTAGGGCAGCTCGGCTGACCGGCGGCGGCGCCTCACCTACGACTCGCCAGTGGCGTCGGCTGGTTATTTATCGTGGAACCACAAATTTTTGGTTTTATGTGTTTTGTAATTTTATAGTACATAGAAAATTTCTTTTGTTTAGTTAGTGTAATGTGGCTAACTAATAGTTTAAATAGTTTGGACCATTGGGATGCCACATGACATGAAAAAGACCACCGCTCAATTTGTTTGAGTAAAAGGCTGGTTTATGGTCCACAATTACAGACCTATGATTAACCTAGATCTTTCCAAATTTAGTTTAGAATAGGCCTAGGCCTTTTTTTAAATATTTGATTTTGGAAAGGACCCATGCTTAGGCCCTTTTGGAAACCATAGACATCCCTTTTGATTAGAAATCAAAAGGAAAGAAACAAAAGAGACATAATTTTAATTTTGATTTATTTTGGAATAGTTCTAATTAATTGAAATTGAAATTGAAATCGTTTTAAAATTAATCGTTAATTTTATTTCGATTAAAATCATTTAATTGATTAAATGTTAATTAGTTAATTGATTAGATAAAATTATTTAATTGATTAAATGTTAATCGATTAATTAAGACGCAAGTTGGTAATTTTAGTATTTATCTTTTTCATAAGATTTTATTGTATGGATTAGATATGTTAGATATAATTTAATTATATGGACTCCGATTGATCATGGAATCGACCTATAGGATAGATATGAATGATTTATTTTTCTGTTGGTTCAAAATTTATCCTAGGTCATTATGAAGAACGTGACCTAGTTTATTTTCTGCATTTATCCCATTCCCGTTGGCTCCCCCGTGTGCGGCAGATGTAATTATTTTATTAGATAAAATGTTATGTAACAAGAATGGAGCGGAAAATGGAGGCCAAAGAAAGAAGACATGAAGATCCTATTGGTGGTTGCAGCTACCCTTAGATTGTGACCCTTGGTTTCGTCAGTTTGTATTCGAAACCGCACATAGGAAAAGTCCATGATCATACCGGTTACTTTAGGCATCTATTTATTTTGTACATGTATTTATTTTATATGATACGATAAATGCATGACTAGACACGATCTAAATGAATGTGTAGGGTGTGTATCTATAGAGATAGATATATAATGATGAGACCAACTAATAAATTAATTAAATACTCTCACCTCAAAAATTAAGTCAGAATTGTCTCCCAATATTATAATGACGGTGAGGAGCTCTTGTTCGGATCCAATCCATCAGCCACAGCTGGAGGTTGACCTACCTCGGGTATATCGTTATTATTGAGATATGAATGTAAGTGATCTCGCAAATATTGGGTTATGACTTGACTAAAATTTAATCGATCATCAGCCAAAGCAGGGGTCGGGTAATTTTTAGAGACAAGGGTTGGCTACCATATTGTGATGTGTATTGTCAAAAAGTTGACTAGTCAACAACCAAGAGTCACATAGTGATGTGATTGGTGAAGTGTCACCTACCCACCGAATTGTTGGAAATGTGTCCTAAACCCAATCGGGTCGGACCGGGTCCGACCGGGTCGGGTCATTTACAGTTTATTTAGTTCATGTAATAACTTTATTATGATCAATAAAAGCACTTATGTTATTATATATATTGTTTGTCTTCATATTATTTGTTGTATATATATGATAACGTCCTTAGTGTTAAACTGTGATAGAGAAACCATGATAGGCGATTATGGTTGATGAGATCTCTAATCACTTTAATAAGTTTGATACTTAAATGTCTCTAGGCTGATGTACTATCAAACAGGGCATTGATAGTATAAACAGACTAGCACGTATTAGATGTCTTCTGTCTTTAAGGGCAGGGATAGATCTCGTCTATCGAAGTGTAGAGACACTTGGACTGTACGTGGACGTGTATTAGAGAATGCGTACGTTAGACTGACCCACTTACACGATAAGTGTCACACTATGTGGCGGTTGTGTAATTATCCTTTTGACCGGAGTCTTCATGGCATCACGGTGTGGATTGTCATGCTTTGACACTATTGAGGTTTCCCCTAGCCACGGGGCGATCATGCGGTAGTGATTGGGTATGATATTGAAGCATGCGGAGTATACATGATTGGTCGTCCGGGAATCGCGTATCCTATGATTGGGATCGAATATCCGAAATGGCCTTCTTATAAGGAATGTCTAGCTCTCGTGAATCTTTGCAAAGTGGGAGTAAATGTGTTATTTCGAGAGAGCATGATATCCAGATTATAAGATACGGTCGTTGATGTTTTGACACTCGACTAACGACCGTATGGATATTATTACAGCGATAGGATTGTAAGTTACACGGTAACTGTTTCACATGAAAGGTAGTAGTCATTGCATTTGACTCTTCCGATGATTGGGGGTCACGGTGTGTTGCTAGACGCTATCCCGTGATCGTTAGGTATGAAGGGCATTTTAGTAATTTGCACTTTGTGTCTACGGCCAACATATTCGGAAGCCTATCGGGTCACACACATATGAACATCTAGTCGGATTAAAATGTGGTTATAGATGATGACCAAATAAGGAAAGTTTATCTCGAGACTATAAAGGTTATAGTGGTAAATTAATATGGTGGTATTTATTTATTATGAATAAATTAAATACAAGATATTAATAATATTATATTAATTAAAGAATATTCCGGATGCCAATATATTGGCTAAAGGTGGCGCAATTTTGGAGTGTATAAGATACACTTGGATTGTGCAATTTAATTAATGGTATTACCATATATTAATATTAGATATTAATATTTATGAAAAATTGATTTATGGTAATAAAATAAAGATAGTCAATATTAGATATTGACAATATATATTGTAATAAATGAGATAAATCAATCAATTATATTTTCCTTATTTTATTGGGAAAAGGTTTTCTTCTCCTCCACTCTCTTAGGGGCGCCACTTTTGCTATAAATAGGAGGTGGGTGTCAAGCTCTTTTGTACATCACAATTCCAAGAGCTAATAGTTCTTGTGTAAAATAGAGAGCATCCTTTAGTGAGTTGGAGAGAGGGGAAAAAGGCCGGTCTAGCAACCGGAGTTTTCCAATAGCAATCCATGATGGGATTCCGGCGGGCTGTTCGTGTGGACTAGCGGTAGAGGCCGAACACTTGGGCGGCTCTATGCAGAACTACTCTCCTTAGACGGTCAAAGCGTCGATCTTATAGATCAACCAAGGTAACCACCGTCTACTACTTGTTTGTTTATTGCTTAAACGAAGTCGATCTTGGGTCGATAGGAAATAAATTTTTGAATTCCGCTGCGTTCCCGCGTAGATTTCCTAACAGTGGTATCAGAGAGAGCTTCGAGCTTAAGCAATAAGCATGTAATTGTGCGTAGTTAATTTTATCGTTTAAATCACGTAATTAAAAGATGAAAGATTTTTTATTTGCAAAATTGATACATGAAAAGAAAAAAAAAAAAAAGGGGATCGGGTGGTGCTCGGCCGACTGGCGGCGGCACCACCACCGGCGGCGGCTGGGCGGCGGCGGCGGCAGCAGGGCAACCTGCTGCCGGCAGTCGGTTGACCGGTCAATGCTGGCGGATCTCCAAATTTTTGTTTTGTGTATTTTGTGATTCAATATGGTTCATAGTTGTGATTAAAATCTCCTTTGTTTAGTTGTGTCATGTGGCTAACCAATGGTTCAAATAGTTTGGCCATTGGGATGCCACATGACATTAAAATGATAATGGACTTTCCAAACTTTGTTTGGAATAGGCCTAGGCCCTTTCCAAATATTTGATTTGGGAAAAGGCCTAGGCCTAGGTCACTTCCAAAATTTTGATTTTGGAAAGTGGCCAGGCCTAAACCAAAATTATTTGGCCTTTCCAAATATTTGATTTGGAATAGGCCTAGGCCCTTTTCAAATATTTGATTTGTAAAAGGCCTAGGCCTAGGCCACTTCCAAAATTTTGATTTTGGAAAGTGGCCAGGCCTAAGCCAAATTTGGTTTAGGAAACCAAAGGCATCCCTTTTGATTACGAATCAAAAGGAAAGAAACAAAAGAGAAATAATTTTAATTTTGATTTATTTTGGAATAGTTCTAATTAATTAAAATTAAAATTAAAATCGGTTTAAAATTAATCGTTAATTTTATTTTGATTAAAATCATTTAATTAATTAAATGTTAATTAGTTAATTGATTGGATAAAATTATTTAATAGATTAAATGTTAATTGATTAATTAAGACGCAAGTAGTTAAATTTTAATTTTATCTTTTTCATAAGATTTTATTGTATGGATTAGATATAGTAGATATAATATGATTATATGGACCCCGATTGATCATGGACTCGACCGATAGGATAGATGTGAATGATTTAATGATGAGACCGTAATTAAATTAATTAAGAGAATTAATTCAAAATTAATTAAGTGAATTAATTTAAAATTACTCCCACAACAAAAATCGAGTTATAATATGTCTCCCAATATTATAGTGACGGTGAAGAGCCCTTGTTCGGATCCAACTGATCGGCCCACGTCGGGAGTTGACCTACCACGGGTATATCGTCATTATCGAGATATGATCGTTATGAGATCTCATGAATACTTGGGTTACGACTCGACTAAGAATCTTGCGGTGATTGGCCCACGTCAGGACCGTCTGATTTTAGAGACATAAGGTTGACTATCACATAGACGATGTGAACTGTCAAAGAGTTGACTAGTCAAACAACTGGAAGTCGCGTTAGACGCGATCGGTAAGAAGTACCTACCCGTCAAAATTGACCCGGTTGATCGGCCCACGTCGGGGATCGAGTCAACTAGATAGGATTCCAGCCACTAAAGAATTTTGAAAATTTCTTGAAAGTCAATTGGGAGTAGTTGACTAGTGGGAGCAAAATCATAATCCCAAAGACCATATTTGATTTTGCGTGTATAGACAACAACACTCTTTTATCTTCATTTTTATGTTGTAGTTTTTAGCAAACTTTTATATTTATGTTTTTCTCGATTAGTAAAACCAAATTATGACTGTTAATTTTGAGAAACGTTCTCAAATATGGTTAAGTAATTTTAATCCTTTTAAAATAAGCAATGACATGAGCCATCCCGTTATAGTAGTTAGAGACAAGGAGATTACATAATTGATGCAGTTCTCAGAGACTTTAATTATTAATGAAAGCGGAAGCTCATGATATGATTAAATCATTTGAAATAAGTTTCAATGAATTAGTCATATATTGGATACGATCCAAGGTGATCATTCAGTCATACGATGACAATTAATTCAAACGTTGAATAAGAATGACCACATCTAATTTTGGAAAGGTTGTTTTCAAAATTGTAAGATTTAAGTATCGATTTAATTCTATCATTGCTTAAAGGTTAATTAAATAGTCAATGTTTTGAATACGATTCAAAAAGGTTAAATAAACTATTTAATAACTTTAGATTTTCTTTATGAAAGGAAATTAAGGACATGGCTCTTGTGATCTTTCTTAAGTCTTATGAAGACTACAATAAGAAACATTTTTCAAGTGCTTAAAGGATTGAAAGGAAAGTTAGGGCATGTGCTTAAATAGAAAAACTTATTGAAGTTTCTATTCTAGGCAAGTGAGTTGAGATAAATCTATCTAAGTTCAAAGTCAACTCTAAGATATATAATACCTTACGAGTGTGATTAAATTAGAAAGATTGAATACAAATATGGAAGGTGAAACAAACGTTGTGACACTTACCATATTCTGGATCTAGTAAACTGATAAGGGAACTAAATAAATGTTATTATGTTCCGGTTCTTATGAAGGACACAAGTTCAGTTATTTGTTAGGATTTAGTAGACACATTCAATTGTAAAGAATAAATGTTATTCCGATAAAGTTGGAAGGTCACTGAATCTAACATACTAGATTGATGTCACTATATAGATGATATATGTGATGGGATCTCAACTAAATATTTGTATGGTTATTATCCTTGATTTGTGGTTACTCTAGACATAGTCTCTCTGGAAGGGAAGCGTGTAATTAAACGTCATTCTGATGATGTTGAACCATATGATTATGAATCGTGTGGGTTATACGTATCTTATCCAAAGAGGACTAAAATACCCTTTTATGAAAATGTTATAAAATCTAGAAAAATTGTCTGAAGCCTAAACATACCGATGTTTGTTGGCTTGTGACAATTAATGCCACAAATAATTGTTTATTAGTCTCTACGACTATTTTTTAGAAATAGTCAAGTGTACTCAGTGAAGTGCATAATTCGGAAAGCCCGAAAAGTTCGAGCCAGTACGAATATGAGATTGACGAGCTACTTAGGAATTAATCTTCAATTGGATTGAAGTAATTAATATCTGAAGGGTGTTTCAGAAGTCGTCTGAAAGGAATAAGATTCTCCCTTGAAGGATACCATCTTTGGGATACGCAAACTAGATTGTGTTCCCAAAATGGAAATAACACTTTATATGATAAAGGTGTGACACAAGCCATGCGATGTATCCCTTACCCGTTTCGGGATAGTGCCCTTATACTTAACCTAGTTCCAAAAAATAAAGGTTGAATAAATTCCATACTAGATATGGAAGAAGATAATGTCGAATCTATCTTAACCGATGATTTGAAGTTGTCATAGGCAAAGTCAGAAAAGCTTGGAGCCTAGTACGACATATGCAACTTTGTGGAATGTCTTAGCAAGTACGCTGGATATTATCTACTTGTCCTTGGAGCAAAATGTTTGTCTCCAAACATGATGTCTTCTAGAGGAAGTGTTTCTTCCAAAAGAAACAGTGGGAGTAGATTTAGATCTCAAATGTAGTTTGAGAACCACAAAGATATATTCAACCAATGGAACATGAGCAGACGCCGCATAGCGATGAGGTGTAGATCACTGCTCAGTGCACACAAAAGTTCTGTAAGTCTGTAGATAACCTCAAGCCTGAAAGGGCTGCAGGTACGTTCATCTTGAAGAATGAATATCTCACGACTCATGAAAGAATGTTTAAAAGGCAAGATTGAGAGTTATGGTCAGGAGCCATAATATCTGAATTAGATTCCATCAGTGACAACCAGGTTGTGAACCTAGTCTGTCTTACCTAAGGGGAGTGTCCCTAAAAGGCTGACATGGATAGTAATATGATTACCATAAGGCTATAGTGACGGCTGAAGGGCATGAGGTGTAAACCTTGTAATTGTCTTTATGCTGGCGGCTGTGCCCGGTTCTATTCAGACTATGCTTGTTGTAACTTCGTATCATGACTATATGATAGTGTTGAAGCCGTTGGGCATATAGCTCGATGTTCATAGACGTAAACATGATATGTAAGCTCGTGAGATCCATTTATGGACTCAAACAAGTTTCTCTAGACGATTTCTTTGTTTGATAATCAAAGGAGTTTGATTTAGTCAAAAGAAGGATATGCCCAATGTGCAAGATGGATAGTGGGAGTGTGTTATGATTTTTTAGCAAAGTATTAGATATCTATCTCGAGAATTATCACCCCATGTCACAGTCAATTAATGTTTGGTAGTTCAAGGTCTTTACGAAAGCACTTGGATTAGCAATTCTTAATTTTAGAAATAAAAATCTATAGCGATAGATTTAACTGCTGTTAGATTATAGTTTACCTATATAGATGTGATACTAAAAGAAGTTTAGCATAGATCGCAAGATCTATCTATGTTAGGACGTTCGTCCTAAAGATAAGGTGAAAGATGATGCTTATGGAAGGTTTCCTTCGCTCCTGCGATAGGAACCATCATAAAGGTAATGCCAGATGTTCATAGTCCATGAATAGTCATGAGCAAGTATGAAAGTAAATCTGGGGAATGTCGAGAATATCCTTAAACAAGTTAAGGAAAGTTTCCTAGTTTATTGAAACTTGGAATTAAATAAACGTAGATATACAGACGTATATCCTGAGTCTTATGAAGGCGAGTGGGAGCTACTGTCTGGGTTTGCAGTCACTTTGATCAAGTGATACAGTGAGCTGGAAATGTTCTAGCCTATGGGTCACTGTAAGTTCTACAAGTAGGCCAAAACACAGTAGTGCCTTAGAGGCGCAGCGGGAGCAGTACATGGATCTAGAAGGTTCATTCCTGAACCTTGTACGGTTCTTCCACCTTTTCTATATAGCTGATATAGTAAGTGGATTCATTGCATGAAGCAAGGACCAGGGTCTCGTCAGAGATTCGTGTGTGTGTTGAGGCGGTTCCTTTGACTTGGTCATTTGGAACGTGATATGAAGATAGTCTGAGTCCCCACGGATG
>CM044901.1:107941349-107995282 GCA_024500145.1 Gentiana dahurica var. dahurica
TAATCAGCTCTCTCCAGAACATCTCGGTCTGGACCGATCCGACCGGTCGGGTCATTTTGACACGTAATCGTTATTTATCTTATAGATCAACCAAGGTAACCTCCGTCTACTACTTGTTTGTTTATTGCTTAAACGAAGTCGATCTTGGGTCGATAGGAAATAAATTTTTGAATTCCGCTGCGTTCCCGCGTAGATTTCCTAACAGTATATATATAGTAACGTCCCTAGTATCAAACTGTGATAGAGAAACCATGATAGTGATTATGGTTGATGAGATCTCTAATCATTATAACAAGATTGGTACTTAAATGTCTCTAGTCTTACGTATTATCAAAAAGGGACATTGATAGTATAATCAGACTAGCACGTATTGGATGTCTTCTATCTTTTAGAAGATAGGGATAGATCTCGTCTATCGAAGTGTAGGGACACTTGGACTGTACGTGGACGTGTATTAGAGAATGCGTACGTTAGACTGAACCACTTACATTAAGTGTCACACTATGTGGCGGTTGTGTAATTATCCTTTTGACCGGAGTCTTCATGGCATCACGGTGTGGATTGTCATGCTTTGACACTATTGAGATTTCTCCTAACCACGGGGCGATCATGCGGTAGTGATTGAGAATGATATTGAAGCATGAGGAGTATACATGATTGGTCGACCGGGAATCGCGTATCCTATGATGGGGATCGAATATCCGAAATGGCCTTCTTATAAGGAATGTCTAGCTCTGGAGAATCTTTGCAAAGTGGGAGTAAATGTGTTATTCCGAGAGAGCATGATATCCAGATTATAAGATACGATCGTCAATGTATTGACACTCAAGATACGATCGTATGGATATTATTACAGCGATAGGATTGTAAGTTACATGGTAACTGCTTCACATTAAAGGTAGTAGTCATTGCTTTTGACTCTTCCGATAATTGGGGGTCACGGTGTGTTGCTAGATGCTATCCCGTGATCGTTAGGTATGAAGGGCATTTTAGTAAATTGCACTTTGTGTCTACGGCCAACATATTCGGAAGCCTATCGGGTCACACACATATGAACATCGAGTCGGATTAAAATGCGGTTATAGTTGATAACCAAATAAGGAAAGTTTATCTCTAGACTATAAAGGTTATAGTGGTAAATTAATATGGTGGTATTTATTTATTATGAATAAATAAAATACAAGATATTAATTATATACAAATTATGTTAATTAAAGAATATTCCGGAAGCCAATTAATTGGCATATGGGGCGCCACATTTAAGTGTATGAGATACACTTGGATTGTGCACTTTAATTAATAAGATTGCCATAATATTAATATAAGATATTAATTGATTTTGAAAAATAGATTTATGATAATAAGATAATTATAATCAATATAAGATATTGACAAAATAAATTATAATTAAAGAGATAAATCAATCTAGTTGATTTTCCTTATTTATTGGGAAAAGGTTTCTTCTCCTCCACACCATATGGGGCGCCACTTTTGACTATAAATAAGAGGTGGGTGTCAAGCTCTTTTGTACATCACAATTGCAAGAGCTCATAGTTTCTTGTGTTAAATAGAGAGCAATCCATAGTGAGTTTGTGAGGGAAGAAAAGGTCCGGTCTAGCAGCCGGAGTTTTTCCGATAGCAATCCAAGGAGGATTCCGGCAAGGGGTTCGTGTGGATTAGCGATAGAGGCCGGACGCGTGGACGGCTTGCGCATTGAACTACTCTCCGTTGGCGGTCAAAGCGACGATCTTATAGATCATCCGAGGTATAACCGTCAAACTACTTAACGTGTTTATTGCATTAAACGAAGAACGATCTAGAAAAGGAAATCAAATTTTAAATTCCGCAGCGTTAAACTAGTGATTTCCTAACACGAATTATTTCGGTTCACCAGCCACAATAGGGAATCGGCGTAACAAAGGGGGATATTGGCCACGAAAGAATTTTTGGAAAATTCTTGAAAGTCAATTGGGAGTAGTTGACTAGTAAGAGCAAAGTTATAAACCAAAAGGCCATTTTTGATTTTGTATGTATAAACAACAACACTCTTTTTATCCTTATTTTTATGTTGTAGTTTTTAGCAAGCTTTTATTTCTATGTTTTTATTCTCGATTAATAGAACCAATATTAAATGACTGTTACCTTTTGAGAAAGGTTCTCAAACCGGGTTAAGTAATTTTAGTCCTTTTAAATTAAGCAATGACACGAGCAACTTCGTTATATTAGTTAGAGACAAAGAGACTACATATTTAATGTAGTGCTCTAAGACTTTAATTATTAAGTAAAACGGAAGCTCATCATGTGATCAAATCACTTGAAATTAGTTTCAACGAATTTATCATATATTGGATACGATGATATCCAATGGGTCATTTTGTTATACAATGGCAATTAATTCGAACATTAGATGCGTTGAATGTGAATGACCATAACTAATTTTGGAAATGTTGTTTTCAAAATTGTAAGATTTAAGTATCGACTTAATTCTTTAATCGTTGCTTGAAGGTTAATTAAATAGTTCATGTATTGAATATGATTCAAAAGGTTAAATAAACTATCTAATAAATTTTGGATTTAGTGTATGAAATAAAATTTAAGATTTAGGTCTTGTGATTTTTCTTAAGTCTTAAGAAGACTGAAACTAAGAAATATTTACAAGTGCTTAAGGGTTTAGGGTTTAGGGTTTAGGGCATGTGTGCTTAAATAGATAACTTATCGAAGTCTCCGTTCTAGGCAAGAAGGTTGAGATATGTTTTTCTAAACTCAAGTCAACTCTCAGATATATGATACCTCATGAGTATGATTAAATTAGAAAGATTTAAATATAGAATATTTTAAGACATGGAGAGTGAAGCAAACGTTGCAGCATTTACCATATAATATTCTGAATCTAGTAAGCTGATAAAGGACCTAAATAAATGTTATTATGTTCCGGTTATTATGAAGAACACGATTTCAGTTATTTGTTAGGATTTAGTAGACAAATCAATTGAAAGGAATAAATGTTATTCCAATAGAGCTGTATAGTCTTTAAATCTAACATACTAGATCAATGTCACTATATAGTAGATATATGTGATGCAATCTCAACCAAATATTTATATGGTTGTTATCCTTAATATTTTGTGGTTGTTCTAGACATAGTCTCTATTAAAGAGAAACGTGTTATCAAATGTTATTCTGATGATGTCTGAATCATGTGATTGTGAATCATGTGGGTAATGCGTATCTTATCTTAAGATGAATAAAATACCCTTTTATGAAAAGGTTGTAAATTCTAGAAAATTGGCTAAAGCCTAAACATACTGATTTTTTTTGTCTTATGACAATTAATTCCACGAATGATATTATTGTTTATTACTCTATTTGACTATTTTAGAAATAGTCAAGTGTACTAAGTGAAGTGCGGAATTCGGAAAGCCTGAAAAGTTTGAGCTAGTGTGAACATGAGATTGATGAACTACTTAGGAATTAATCTTCAATTGAATTGAAGCAATTAATACCTGAAGAGTGTTAATAAGTTGTCTGAAAGGGAATCAAATTCTCTCTTGAGGGATGTCATTTTTAGGATACGTAATTAGATTGTGTTTCTAAAATGGAAACAACACTTTATACGATAAAGGTGTGGCGTAAGCCATGCAAAGTATCCTTCACCTGTTTCAGGGTAGTGCCCTTATACGAAACATATACTTAACCGAGTTCCGAAAATAAGGTTGAATGAATTCCATATCATATGTGGAAGATGATGACATCAAATCCATCTTAATCGATGATTTAGGGTTGTCATGCTTCTAGCAAGCAGGCAGTGTCTGAAAGGCTTGGAACCTAGTATGACATGTGCAACTTTGTGGAATGTCTTAGAAAGTACGCTATATATTATTTGCTTACCCGTGGCACAAAAGTGTTTGTCTCCAAACATGCTGTCTTATAGAGGAAGTGTTTCTTCCAAAAGAAACAGTAGGAGTAAGTTGAGATCTCAAAAGAGTTTGAGAACCACAAAGAGATATTCAACCATTGAAACATGAGCAGGCGCCGCATTGCAATGAGGTGTAAGACACTGCTCAGTGCACACAAGTACTTTATGAGTCTGTAGATGACCACAAGACTGAAAGGGCTACTGGTATGTTCATCTTGAAGAATGAGGATCTCGCGGCTTATGCAGGAATGCTTGAAAGGCATGATTAAAAGGTATGACTTGGAGCCATAATGTCTGAAGTAGATTCCATGTGTGACAACCGGGTTATGAACCCAGTCAGACTTACCTGAAGGGAGTGTCTCTGAAAGGTGTGGTAGGTCTTTATGAAAGACTAACATGGGTGGCAATACGATTACCTGTTAGGCTGAGTTTATGGCAAAAGGGCTACGAGGTGTAAACCTTGTAATTACCTTTATGCTACCGGCGATGCTTAAATCTATTTAGATAGTGCTTGTTGTAGCTACGTATCATGGCTATAGGATAGTGTTGAAAATGTTGGGCCAAAGGCTTGATGTTCGTAGACGATAACGTGATGTGTAAGCTTATGAGATCCATATATGGACTCAAACAAGTCTCTCTAAATAAGTTCTTTGCTTTGATAGATCAAAAGAGTTTGATTCCATCAAGAAGAAAGATATGCCTAATGTGCAGAAGGGTTAGTGGAAATGTCACAGTTTTTGAGTAAGGTGTTGCATATCCTTCTCAGGAGTTGTCACCCCATGTCATAGTCAATTAATGTTTGGTAGTTCAAGGACTTTACGAAAGTTCTTAGAATGACAGTTCTTATTTTGGAAATAAGAATCTATATTGATAAATTTAGATACTGCTTGGTTATCACAATTCACCTGCATAGATGAGATGCTAAATGAATTTAGCATAGATCACATCGAGAGATACTGCTAGCCAGTATTCTCGGGATCTATCTATGATAGTACGTCAGTCCTGAAGTGGAGGTGAAAGGTGATACTTATGGAAGTTTCCCTTTGCTACTGCAATATGATCTATAATAAGAGTTGTGATGGATGGTCATACTCCATGAAGAGTCAAGAGTAAGTATGAAAGAGATTCTGGTAAATGTCGAGAATACCCTTAAAAGTGTTAATGATGGGTTCCTTTGTTTATTGAAACTTGGAGTCGAATAAACATAGATATACATATATATGCCCTGAATCTTATGAAGATAGTGAGAGCTACAATATGGTTTTGTAATCACTTTAATCAAGTGATACAGTGAGCTGGAAATGTTCTCAGCAAGTGATCATTGTAAATTCTACAACTGAGCTAAAACATAGTATTGCCTTAGAGGCTCAGCGGGAGCAGTACATGGATCTAGAGGTTCATTCTTGAACCTTGTGTGGTTCTTCCACATTTTCTATATAGTTGATATAGTAGCGGATTCATTGCATGAAGTGTTACAGTAAAAAAGCTGATGGGAATGCTGAGTGCACTGTGCTGATCATATGAAGATATCAGTAGCCTGCTGACCGCATGAACATTAGCAGTCTGCTGACAGCATAAACACCAGCAGCCTACTGGTCAGTTTAGTTAGTTTAATATAAAAAAATGGTTGTTCTATTGTAATCTGTTATAACCGGTAGTAACTTACTTGTAACTGATTCATGAGGTGTATGATGTTATAAATACCCATGATCAGTCACATTGAAGACACATTGTAACTTTTACTTGATCAATAATAATTCCGCATTTTATTTTGTTTGTTTGTAATTCTACAAAGTTCATCATGGTATCAGAGCAGAAATTTGAGAAGTTCTTAATGCTTTCCTGCGTTTTCTCTCCAAATTGTTGAAGAATCTTGAGAGTGTTCTTCATCTTTTTTCTGAGTTTTCAGTTTCTTGAGAATAAACTGTCATCTCTTTCTCTAATTTTTGATCAGTTCTTGACCGGTTTTCATCCATCATTGTTGATTTGAGAATCAATTCTAGAGTTCTTGATAGCCATGGCAGCTAAGAAACAAGAAATCAGTCCCTCCAGTCCATTTTATGTTCATCCTATTGAGAATCCTTCTATGGTTCTTGTTCAGCCATTAACGAATGGCAATAACTACAATCCCTGGAAAATGTCCAGAGATGGTGTTGATCATCAAGAATAAAATTGGCTTCGTAGATGACACAATTAAAAGGCCAGAAGAAGATTCAGCCGACTTCCATGCATGGAGGCGCAATGTGATACAATGGTTAGATCATGGATCTTAAATTCTGTGAAGAACACCATTGCTCAAAGTTTGATGTACTTCAAGAATGCACATTCAGTTTGGAAGAATCTTGCAGTAAGATTTTCAAGTGTTGATTCCTTAAGACTTTTAGATCTTCATGAAGAAATGCATCTACTGAAACAAGGAACAGATTATGTCAATCAATATTTCACAAAATTGATGATTCTTTAGGAAGAAATCAAGACCATCAGGCCTGTAACAGTTTGTTCATGTGATCCTCAATGTCACTGCAATGCAACTAGCAATCTAATGGATCATATGAAGGCTAAACATGTCATGAAATTCCTTAAAGGTTTAAGGGATGAATTTGAACCAATGGTCCTACAGGCAATGCTGATGGTGCCCTTTCTTGAAATTCATGATGCCTTTGCAATGGCAATCAAGTTTGAGAGATAGAAGTTGTATGTGGCTAACAAGGCCAAGAATCAAGATTCCATGGTTCTGTTGTCACAAAAGAATTGACAGGGAAAAAATCAGACTATCAGCAGACCTAACTCTGCTGCAAATTCCAGGCCCAAAAATCCAAAAAAGATGCAATGTAGTTTTTGTGGATTCAATGGTCATACTGAGGAGACCTGTTACAAGAAGCATGGTTTTCCCCCCGGTTTTAAATCAAAAAGGACAAATATGGTAGAAGAGGAACAATCAGCAGAAATAGATCAGGCACCAAGCAGGTCTGCTGGACCAGGGTTTCCCAATCTTACTGCACAACAACTTGACAAGTTGATGGCTTTGCTGAATGACCCTCCTAGACTTGCAGGATTTGCTGTTGGCCAACTTGTTGATGTAGTTACACACTACTCACCTGCTACAGGAACATGTGACCTAAATTTAGTAAGATCAATACAATGGTAGTTACACATTAGATCTATTAAGTAATCTTAAACCTTCATCTGGTATAAAAATAGGATTACCTAATGGAAATAATGCTTTTGTCATACATATAGGACAAGTGAGGATTAACACTCAACTGGTCCTACATGATGTGTTTTGCATTCCTGGCTTTAAGTATAATCTTTTATCTTTACCTTCCTTTATTAATCATACACAAGGTGCAGCTGTCTTTTCTGCTAACAAGTGTGTTTTGCAGGATAAGAAAAAGAAAATGATTGGTTCAGCTGTGTTACAGAGAGGACTTTATGTCATGAATCAACCAATAAGACTTTCTGTTGCCAATGCTGTAGAAAATCACACTCTATCTGATAGACTAGATGATGCACTTTTATGGCACTACAGACTAGGACACTTGCCAGATAAAAGACTGCAAGTCATTATTTCACAGTCTGCTGATGTCAAATTTTGTAATCAAGATCTTTGTTATGTTTGCCCTATGGCCAAACTGAAGAAAAATCATTTTCCTTTAAGTACCGCTGCTATAAATACTATTTTTGATCTTGTTCTAATGGATATTTGGGGTCCTTTGAGATAGCATACTGTGAATGGACAACAATATTTTCTTACTGTTGTAGATGATTTTTCTAGATTTACTTGGGTTTTTCTTATGAGGAATAAATCTGAAGCCTCTGACCTTGTTAAATCTTTTGTCAAATATGTTTCTACTCAGATTATTAAAGTAATTAGACCTGACAATGGTGCAGAGTTTCAACTCACGGACTTTTATGCTTAGCAGGATATCATACATCAAACATCTGTTGAAATAGTGTCCTAAACCGAATCGGGTTGGACCGGATCCGACCGGGTCAGATCATTTCTACTATTTCTTTATGATTATACATATATAATAAATGGCTTCTATATTGTCATTTATTTGTTCTTTTAAAGAACCAATTATGAATTGTTATAATAACGTCCTTAGTATTAAACTGTGATAGAGAAACCATGATAGGCGATTATGGTTGATGAGATCTCTAATCACTTTAATAAGTTTGATACTTAAATGTCTCTAGGCTTATGTACTATTAAATAGGGCATTGATAGTGTAAGCAGGCTAGCACGTATTAGATGTCTTCTGTCTTTAAGGGCATGGATAGATCTCGTCTATCGAAGTGTAAAGACACTTGGACTGTACGTGGACATGTATTAGAGAATGCGTATGTTAGACTGACCCACTTACACTGTTAAGTGTCACACTATGTGACGGTTGTGCAATTATGCTTAGGACCGGAGTATACATGGCATCACGGAGTGGATTGTCATGTTTTGACACTATTGAGGTTTCCTTTAGCCATGGGGTGATCATGCGATAGTGATTGGGTGTGATACTGAAGCATGCGGAGTATACATGTTTGGTCGTCCGGGAATCACGTACCCTGTCAGTAAGGGTGAGTATCCGAAAGGGCCTTCTTATAAGGAATGTCTTACTCTCGTGAATCTTTGCAAAGTGAAAGTAAGTGAGTTACTTTGAGAGAGCTGGTATCCAGATTATAAGATACAGTCGTTAATGCTTGAACATCAAGTCGGATTAAAATGTGGGTATAGTTGATAGCCAAATATGGAAAGAATATATCTCATGCTCTAAAGGTTATAATGGTAAATTAATATGGTGGCATTTATTTATTATGAATAAATATAATACAAGATATTAATTATGTTGATTAATTACATATGTGTATTATGATACAAATAATTTCGAAATATATATATATATATATATATATATATATATATATATATATATATATATATATATATCTGTGTGTGTGTGTGTGTGATATACGTGTATTTTATGAAATAATTAATCATAGTATTATATTAATTAAAAAAAATCTCAATTCCCAAATTAGTGGGGAGGGGGCGCCATATTCAAAGTGTATTGGATACATTTGGATTGTGTAATTTAATTAATGAGATTACCGTATATTAATATCAGATATTAATTGATTTTGGAAAAATATATTTATGGTAATAAGATAAATATAGTCAATATAAGATATTGACAATATCTTGGAAATATTTAATATAAGATATTAAATATTAATGAGATAAATCAATCAAAGGGATTTTTCTTATTTTATTAGGAAAATATTTTATTTCTCCCCAATATACTATGAAGCTTCTTCCAATAATATTGGGATTCATCTGGGGCGCAGGTTACCCTATATAAAGGGAGGTTTGGCTAGCTCTTTTATACACCATAATTCCAAGAGCTAATAGTTCTTGTGAAAAATAAGAGAGCTTCTTAGAGAGAGATTATAGAGACAGAGAAAAGGTCGACCTAGCAGTCGAGTTTTTCTAGTAGCAATCCTTGGCGGGATTCCGGCGAGGTGCTCACGTGGATTACTGGTAGAGGCCGGACACGTGGACGGCTCGCGCACATCTACTCCTATCGGATGGTCAAATCGTCGATCTTTTACATCAACCAAGGTACCATACCGTCCTCTCTCTTATATGTTTATTGTTTAAACAAAGTCGATCCTGAATTGGGAAATCAATTTTTGAAATTCCGCTCCGCTACTCGATTGATTTCCTTACAACATCCTGTGTAAGTACACCTGAGCAAAATGGTATCGTTGAAAGAAAACATCAGTATCTGCTGAATGTTTCAAGAGGTTTGAGGTTCCAAAGTAATCTGCCCATTGAATATTTGGGTTTTTGTCTTTTACATGTTGTAAAGTTAATTAATGCCACACCTACACCTCTGCTGAAGGAAAGCACTCCACATGAAGTTCTTTATGGCACCGAACCAGACTATTATGTGTTTAAAGTTTTTGGTTGCTTAGTTTTTTCATGCATACTTCAGCAGTATAGGACCAAATTGACTCAAGATGTAGGACTTGTGTCTACCTTGGGAATTCAACCACCTCCAAGGGTTTCATTCTCTTGGACATTACCAACAAAGACATCTTTGTTGCTAGAAATACTCAGTTCCATGAAACTTATTTTTTCTCTTTTTCAACAGGTCTTGGGAAAGCCTAGATATCTTGCTGACATGCATGTTCCTTTGCCAGTGATGGACGGTTTTGATGACCTGCTGAATGAGTCAGCAGACCAACTAGCAATGGAATCACCAGCTGCTGATCAATCCAATGAAAGGCATGCACCAGTGCATCAGGAACCTGAACCCACACAACTAAGAAGGTCCACAAGAACAAGGAAATCACCAACATTTTATCAAGTGGGTGCTCATAATGTTCAGCAGACTCCACATCTACTGAGTGCAGTCACGAGTCTGATAACCTTTTAATAGACTATGCCAGATTTATTAATGCTATTGATGCTATTAAAGAGCCTAAGACCTACAACCAAGCCATCAAGCATGATGAATGGAATGAGGCAATGAACAAAGAAATTGAAGCTTTACAAAAGACTCACACATGGGAGATAGTTGATCTGCCCCCAGACAAGAAACCTATAGGGTGCAAATGGGTGTACAAAATCAAACACAATCCCGATGGATCAATAGAGAGATACAAAGCTAGACTAGTAGCAAAAGGCCACACCCAAACATATGGGATTGATTATCAAGAATCCTTTTCCCCTGTTGTCAAGATCACTATTGTCAGAACCTTACTTGCAGCAACAACAACCAATAATTGGCATCTACATCAACTTGATGTCAACTCTGCCTTTCTACATGAAGACGTATACATGCAGTTAACCCCAGGTTGTGCAGCAACTAAACCAAACCAAGTTTTCAAACTTACCAAATCATTATATGGCCTCAAACAAGCCAGCAGACAATGGAATTGCAAGTTGATTGGATCATTGGAGGCTCAAGGATTCATTCAATCCAAACATGACCACAGTCTATTCACAAAAAGGTCAGGACAATCATTCATTGCCTTATTGGTATATGTGGATGACATCATATTTGCTAGCCCTGGCGAAGAGTTATTTCAGCAAGTAAAGGATGCGTTACATCATCAGTTCACCATCAAAGATCTTAGAAAATTGAGATATTTCCTAGGGATTGAGGCTGCTAGATGTCCAAAAGGAATATCCATTTCACAAAGAAATACACACTTAACCTCCTAGAATAATATGAATTTTTGGGAGCTAAACCTGCTAAGACACCTATGGAGTCCAAGCATACTTTACAACATAGTGATTCACCACTTTTAGAAGATATCACTGCATACAGATCATTAGTGGGCAAATTGATTTACCTCACTTTTAGCAGACCAGATATTGCCTTTGCAGTACAACAACTAAGTTAATTTCTGGACACCCCTACTGAGAATCATATGAAGGCAGCTTATAGACTACTAATGTACTTGAAAACCAATCCTGGCCAAGGAATCCTCTTCCCAGCAGACAATAATCTTATACTTAAAGGTTTTACAGATAGTGATTGGGCTGGTTGTCCTGAATCAAGAAGATCAGTATCAGGTTATATGATGTTCCTAGGAGATGCTCCAATCTCCTAGAAGGCAAAGAAACAAACAACAATTGCCAGAAGCTCATCAGAAGCTGAGTACAGGGCCATGGCAAATGCAGTTTGTGAAATCCAGTGGCTTATCTATATACTACAGGATTTACAAATTTCAGTTCAGTTGTCTGCTGTGTTTATGACAATGCCAGTGCAATGCACATTGCTCACAATCCTGTCTTTCATGAATGAACCAAACATATTGAATTTGACTGCTATGTTGTGAGAGACAAAGTCAAATCAAGACTTATCAAACTTCTTCCATTCAATACAAAGAACAAATAGCTGACATCCTCACCAAGGCCTTAGATGCACCTATTTTCTCTTATATACTAGATAAATTGGGAGTTTCAAAGATCTTCCAGACATCACGTAGATGATGGGAATGGTGAGTGCAAGCTGTTCATGTAACACTCACAACTTGAGGAGGGGTGTTACAGTATAAAAGCTGATGGGAATGCTGTGTGCAATCTGCTGATCATATAAAGATATCAGCAGCCTGCTGACTGCATGAACACCAGCAGCATGCTGATCAGTTTAGTTAGTTCAATATAGAAAATGGTTGTCCTATTGTAATCTATTATAACCGTTTGTAACTTACTTGTAACTGATTCATGAGGTGTATGATGTTATAAATACCCCATGATCAATCACATTGAAGACACATTGTAACTTTTACTTGATCAATAATAATTCCGCATTTTATTTCGTTTGTTTGTAATTCTACAAACTTAATCATGAAGTAAGGACCAGGGTCTCGTCAGAGACTCATGTGAGTGTTGAGGCGGTTCCTTTTGACTCGATCATTTGGAGCATAATATGAGGATAGTCTAAGTCCCCACGGATAGTGATCTATTCATGCTTAGGGTTGGTTGCAAGTATTGCATGAGATTCTTGTGTCTCAACTTGGTCTTGTGTGTACGAGTGATTATTTTTAGGCCAAGTGAATAGTGTCTTAAACACAATCGGTTTGGACCGGATCCGACCGGATCGGATCATATCTACTATTTCTTTATGTTTATACATATGTTAAATGGCTTTCTGTTATTATATATTTGTTCAACGAACCAATTATGATATTGTATATCTGATAACGTCCATAATGTCAAACTGTGAAAAAGAAATCATAATAGGGATTATGGTTTATGAGATCTCGAATCACTTTATTGAGTTTGATACTTAAAATGTCTCTAGTCGCATTTACTATTAAAATGGACATTAATAGTACGATTAGACTAGCACGTATTAGATTTCTTCTATCTTTTGAAGATAGGGATAGATCTCGTCTATCAAAGTGTAAAGACACTTGGACTGTACGTGGATTGTATTAGAGAATCCGTACGTTAGACTGACCCACTTACTTTATTAAGTGTCGCACTATGTGGCGGTTGTGTAATTATCTTGAGACCGGAGTCTTAATGGCATCACGGTGTCGATTGTCATGCTTTGACACTATTGAGGTTTTCCCTAGCCATGGGCGATCATGCGGTAGTGATTGGGTATGATACTGAAGCATGCATAGGATCCATGTTGCTCATCCGGAAATCGCGTATCCTAATTATAGGAGTAAATATCCGAAAGGACCTTCTTATAAGGAATGTCTAGCCCTCGTGAATCTTTGCAAAGTGGGAGTAAATGAGTAACTTCGAGAGAGCATGATATCCCGATTATAAGATACGGTCGTTAATTTATTGACACTCGAGATACGGCTGTATGGATATTGTAACAGCGATATGATTCTATTCGCACGGTAACCGTTTCACATGAAAGGTATTAGTCATTGCATTTGACTCTTTCAATGATTGGGGGTCACGGTATGTTGCTAGACGCTATTCCGTGATCATTAGGTAAGAATGGTATTTTAGTAAATGCACTTTGTGCCTACGGCCAACATATTCGGAAGCCTATCGGGTCACACACACATAAGAATATCTAGCCGGATTAAAATGCAGTTATAGTGATAACCAAATAAGTAAAATTTATCTCGACTATAAAGTGTTATAGTGATAAATTAATATGGTGATATTTATTTATTATGAATAAATATAATACAAGATATTAATTATGTTGATTAATTAAATATACATATATGTATGTCGAAATATATGTGTATATATGATATACATGTATTTTATGAATTAATTAATCATAGTATTATATTAATTAAGAATATTTCGGATGCCAATTTATTGGAATATGGGGCGCTATATTTAAGTGTATAAGATACACCTGGATTGTGCAATTTAATTAATGGTATTATTATATACTAATATTAGATATTAATAGATTTGTATAAATTGATTTATGGTAATAAGATAAAGATAGTCAATATTAGATATTGACAATATCTTGGATTTATTTAATAATAAATATTAAATTAATGAGATAAATCTATAATATCTATTTTTCTTATTTTACTAGTAAAATGTTTTATTTCTCCCCAATCAACTTGGAAGCTTCTCTCAATCAGATTGGGATCTACGGGGGGCGCAGGTCACCCTATTTAAGGGAGGCTTAGTTAGCTCTTTTGTATCATCACAATTAGAAGAGTTCTAATTTACAAAATAAACTGAGAGCTTCTTAGAAAGAGATTTAGAGAGAGATAAAATGTCAGTCTAGCAACCGAATTTTTCTAGTAGCTATCCAATGGTGGATTCCGGCGGGTTGTTCGTGTGGATATTGATAGAGGCTGGACATGTGGACGGATTGCGGGCACTACTACTCTTCCCAGACGGTCAAAACGCCGATCTTTTGGATCAAGCGAGGTAATCACCGTATACTAACTTAACGTGTTTATTGTATTAAACGAATTCGATATTGGTTAAAAGGGAAATAAAATTTAAATTCCGCTGCGTTCTCGCGTAGATTTCCTAACAATATCAAGTATCAGGAAAGAAAGCACAAAACATAGTTTACAATCACATGGTACAATATCAAGTTACTCGCATTCCAAGTTATCTTATCTAAGTCACATAGTTTATGTTCTTTATCGTTTCACACGCATCCATACCACCATGCATCTAGCTTGATCGACTTTTTATACGGTTAACAATCCTTGCAAGAGACACTTCCCGTGCATTCATCAACCTCGCCGTTCATAGCCCTAGAAGTCCACATATATCCGGCCTCGATTATCGCACATATGATTCCTGATAGCACAATATGTACCCACACACACCCAACATCAGTTGTACTTTGCCAGGGCACAACCACTGCACTCACAGCCATACATGCAAGACCGTACTACTTAGTCCCACAATACGGACCTTACATCACACGCACACAATCAACCATTATGTCCCCCCTTTCCATGAACATGCATGCCCACGCACCCTCAACATTACTGTACCATCTGCTTCATGAGCACGTGTAATTACCCACACACCCGAATCATCATTTTTCGTTTTTCAAGAGCATTTATGACCACTCACACACCCAAATCATCATTCCCCCCTTTTCATCAGCACACAAGACCCCGATCATCATGACCCTTTTTTCATGAGCCTATATAACTGCACACACATCTAGATCATTATGACCTTTTTTCATAAGCATATATGACCACACACACATTACCGTGCCCCATTTTTCATGAACATGTGTAATTTTCACCAATTATTTATTAATCTCAAGAATTAATTCCATATGTATCTCAATCTATGGTCCTATATTCCATTATTTCAGATTCGTCTTTCAACAAAAATTCCACAAAAACCTACTGTAGAATATCTCATACTACATAGAACCCAGAAGTACGTTGTTCCCCCAACAGAGGTCGACCAGGTCAATTCCAAGAGGAACCTCCTCGGAGAACCAACCGAACCACGTCTGTTGGCGGCACACTTTTCAAAGCAAACTTTAGTTCTAACACAATCTTCATAGATTTCAAATTTTGCAAGAACAAATTAATATCAAGTAGTTTACATAGATTATCCACATAATCAACAATTACAGTTCATATCACAATTAACTAGCAAATACTGCAATCATCAGATTACTTCACAGAATTATTAGCCAAAGATTCAAATCACAAGTAGCAACAATTACAACAAGTCACATGGTTCATATTTCATGGTGATGTGATCCGTGACCGAATCAGATTTGAAAATACCCGAGGACTTGACTGAAGGCACCAATAAACGAGCACCTCGACCTTTGGTTAACACATAACAAAAACCTTGGTATAACCTAAACCCTTAGATAACCCGTATCTAAGAACCTCGGTGTGTGGACACCCACAAGGTACGCTCACGACCTTGATAAGTCCGGTTGGAATCCTCCACGTGAGAAACTCACCAAAGCTTAATCGCTTTAAATAAAATAAATATCACTCAAATTATTCAACTGATTGTAAAAGTTACATATAAAGCCTTTTTATAATCTAGAATAAAAGACATAAACTACTCCCAAAGCGACGTGGGACAGTTATTTAATCAAAATAAAAGAACAAAAATAAAAGAAATAAATACTAATAAAATTCTAAGAAAATCTGCCAAACTTGCAATGTGGGATAAAATGTCGGCTTCTTCCACTCTCCTTCTTTTCTTCTTTTTTCTTTGAAAACCATCATGAATCTTGCCCGGGATCACATCACATGCTAAAATTAATAGAAAACCTAGTACAATCGATGAATCTTCATTACATGTTGGATGTTGTCTTTCTTCTGGAAACAAAGGCAAAGGTCTCTTCTCTATCAACTAGTAACTTGCGTAAAAGTTCAAAGAAAAGGACTTCAAATGAAGTTTGATAGACTTTAACAAAATACTTCAATAACACATTTTTTAAGGCCTATGTCGTTCCTGCGTATATGTTGAACAATAAAACATTTTGTTTTTGTTATGCTAAAGTTGGAACTAACTAAAGATGCAGAAACAAGGTAATTTGTAGCACACAAATGACGAGGTATCAATAGGGGGATTTGCGTTATTAGACTTAATCAATTAGCATCATTGCTTGACATTGAAGGCGTGTTCAAACATCCCATCGAGCCTTGGTCCTAACAGAATGAAATGAACGTAATGATCGGTCTTCAACGTGTAGGGGGCAGTTGTTTGGTGAATATGTTAGCAAGTTGATCATTGGTGGAGATATAGGTCTAAAACTTGCGAGATTGGATTAAGTCCCAAACATGATGAATATTGATTTCAATGTACTTGGTTCTGGCGTCGAAATTATGTTAGAAGACAAGTAGGTAGTACCGATATTATCACACCGTAGTTGAGGTGGAGTGGTAAATGGTAGTTGGAGTTTGTGTAGGAGAGATTGTAACAATTGTACTGAACTTCAGTACTACTTTTGACAATGGTGTGATGCTGCTTGCAGGACCAACTGATAAGATATTGACCAAGGAAAATACAGTAAGCTCCAATAAAATGGTAATCATCCGGATCATAAGCCCATTATGAGTCATAATAGGCATGGAGTGTATGTGTAGTCTTGCGAGAGAGAAATAGACCATCAGTGATGATATGCTTGAGGTGGACTGGCGAATAATGTGCATGACTGTTGTCCAATGATCAATGCATGGGGAGTGCATATACTTGCTGACATTATGAACTACAAATGAGATGTTAAGGCAATTGAAACTCCAATATTGAAGGCCCACCAACAATGCTCCGGTACGTAGAGGGGTTGGTAAGAGAAAAACCTTCAAATTTATAGAGAAAGATGTTTGATGCCATAAGTGTTTGACTTGGTTTGCTAGATTCCATGCCAACACACTTAAATAAATCAAGCATATATTTACTTTGAGTAAGGTTCATTCTAGCAGGCGTATTGGTGATCGACTTCAATCCCCAGAAAGTAGGAAAGATCACCAAGATCATTGATGAGAAATTGACTTCCAAGCCATGTGTGAACCTGAATGACAACAGTGGAATAAGAACATGTAATGATAATCTCATCAACATAGATATGGATATATATACGCGGACATCATTTTTGCAGTAATAAAAGAGGGATGCATTGGACTTTGATGCATGAAAGCCCAAAGTGAGTAAATATTCAGACATGCGAGAAAACCAAACACTTGGTGCTTGACGAAGGCCATATAGACTTTTGTGCAATTTTCGCACATAGTGAGGATGTTTAGTATGCACGTAGGCTAGCTCATATAGATTTCCTCATGAACATATGCGTGAAAAATGCATTGTTAACATCAATTTGGTGCAAACACCAGCCATGCATGACAACCATAGATAACAATAAACGAACAATGAATATTGGACTGAATGTTTCACGTAAGTCAATCCCTTCATGCTGATATCACCAAAATCTTTGATGGCATATTGACTTACTGACTCCGTTCTTGTATGCACCGGTTAATTATTTTTTAGATTTACCACCGTATATATATATATATATATATATATATATATATATATATATTCAAGTCAACTGATATAAAGAAATATAGTAGTACATTTACTAACACCAATTGGTTTAGTACAACGGTAAATGCTTGATCCTAATATGATATCGGAGCAAGAGATCCCGAGTTCAAGCCCCGCTTCCAGCACAATTAAAAAAACAAAAAAATCAAGTATTGGGCCTCACTTTCTTCTTATAGTCCTACAATTCTTAAACAAAACAAAACAAGTCAAGTGTTGGGTCTATTTGTTGGGTCTCTCTCCCTCTTATAGGTCCACACTTGAGGGGTTGTGATATAAGAAAATATAGTAGTACACTTATCAATATCAATTGGTTTTAGTACAACGTTAAGCGCTTGATCCTAATATCAAGTGTTTGAAAACATTTATTTCTATTTAATCTTTAATGGTCAACTACTTATTCATCATTTCACTATTTTCTTGGCTGGATATGAAACCCGACCCATGTGTTCATGAATTTAAATGCGTACAATGATTGATGCATGAGAATTGCAAAGAAGCAAGTTGTTTTCTTTGATACAGTACCACACTCCATGAGATTAGAAAGGAATTGAAAATATTATGAGTTTTCTGTTGACTATTTGCTAGGATACTGCGGATCCACGTTATAGTAACGGGTCTATGGACCCCGCTAAAAATAGAAATAGTTTATATTTTATCTATAAAAAAATATTTCGGACTCCGTGAAAATAATTATTTAATGTGTTAAATATTTACAGATCCCGTTGAAAAAACATTCTGGGTCCGCCAGTCGACCACCATAGTAAAAGAAGAAATAAGTAGGGGCTTTGAGTGTTTTTGATACCCTTCAAATATCAAATTATTAGCTTTGCATTTGGTGTACATTATATGTATACCCAACAAAAGTAAAGTAGTTGGTGAGTACTTATGAATAGATAGATCATGTATTAAGTAATGAGTACCACGTTTGAAATTTATTTCTTGGTGTAATGGTACACTTTATTAAGGTGTATGGTTTGGATAGGAAGGCCTCATATGGCGGCGTAAATGCCTCGACCCACTAGTAAAGTTAGTTAAAATGGAGATGAGGGAGTAATTGAAATAGTTGTACCATTAATGTGTCTAATTACTTATATACGAAAGCATAATCAATCTGCCATAATTCACTGTTACAATGAGTGAATCTTTCACCGTCAAGGAGGTGGAGTTACATATAAGAGGTAGCATATCATGAATGATGTGAGAATACCAAAACTGTTGTAATGTTAGTTCAACTTGCATCCGATAGCGACTTTGTGAGATGAAAATTCAGTTATGCAAATCTTCGTGTAGAGCATTAGATCCCTTTGTTAAGGCACATCTATGATACCATGGCCCAAACGTTTAAGGGGGCTTCAGGCACGGCTATCCCAGAGACCGTGGAGGAACCGAAAGCCATGAAATATGTCAGTCAAGGAAGACAGTGGTCTTTCTTACAGAAATAAGGATGCAGTCAAGGAAGACAGTGGTCTTTCTATGGAAGAGTACATCCGGTGCCGGAACTAAACGCATCAGAAGCTTAATCGAGGCTTGTTCATGTTCATTTAATGTTATTAGATCAAGAAACAACATTTAAAACTAGGGCTCAAACTGACTAAACACAAAAAAAAGGCAAGGGTAGTGCGCCCACACTGGATTCAGTGCACTTGCACTGGCCAAACAGAGACTTTTTGCAGGCTGGTGTGATTGCACTGGGCCCCGGTGCACCCGCACTGGCCTCAGTGCACTTGCACCGTCTTCTGGTGCGCCTGCACCAAGCCCCAGTACCTAAAAACTGACTTTCTGCCCCCGGTGCGCCCGCACCAAGCGTATAAACTCCCAAAAACTCAGTTTTATGCATCTAAACGATCTCCACACAATCCCAAACAACTTTAACATCAATAGGAATTGCAAAACAGCAGAAAAGCATGACTTTTACATAACTAAACATCACATACTTCTCTAACAACAAGTAGGCATGATGCCTAGCATTAAAACACCACAATCACTCAATTTTAAACATCTTAAACCTAATTACACATTAGGAAGAGCCTCTTACTTGATTAAAGCAAACTCCAAGACAAAACCTGCAGCACTTCCTAGTTCTTCCACTTAAAACCTAATTGATCAGCAATCAATTCAAGGATTAGTTGTGATCAAGGTTTCTAGACAACCAGAACTATGAATTGAGTAACTTAGAACGTCCAGACAAGATCAAATCTTGATGATTCCAAACGTAGGGCAAAAACTAACCTTTCTCAGAACTCCTCTTTGTTGGTAACAACTCGTAGCCCTTCTTCCATAGATTCTGAAACTCCTATTGCTTCTGAAAACCACCAAGAATTCACTTAGAATTTTTTAGGAAACCTCTTTGTCTTTCTGCTATTTTTTCAACGTTGAAGATAGAACATTAAACTTCTGATTTCTTTTTCTTTTTGGCAACTCCCAGAAATCTCACTAAGTAAATGAGAGGTTATTTTCTCAAAAAATAACTCCTCTCCTTATTTCCATTAAAAAACCAACTAAAAATCCTTTTTCTTCTTTTATATATATATATATATATATATATATATATATATATATATATATATATATATATATATATACCCTTAAATCCATAATTATAATTAAACATAATATTCTGAATTTTACAAAATGACGACCTCTGCCATTTCCTAAAGTTCAGGATATTACATGTATGGTATAAGGAAATATTGTAGCACCTCTACTAACACTAATGTGTTTTATTAGGAATGTTAGACGCATAAATGTAAACAATCCGTGTCAAACCGAGTATTGCTCTAAACGAGTCGAGAAATTTAAAATATTCCAGCTCGAGTTCTAACACGAGTATTTCGAACTCTAGCTCGAACCGAGATTGAAGGAAGTTTTAAGAACTCGAGCCGAGCTCTAGTTTTTCATCGAGATTATCGAGACTAATACGTTTCGAAACTTATGTAAAAAATAATTCAGATATCACTTGATAATAACAAAAATATGTCATTTCGATCAATTACTATATGATATTTTATATTAAAGTTGAAAATACTATTTTGTTGTGTACCAAACATCGTATTTAATGCAAAGTATTTGATAAACCACAAGATACAAATGGTATAAAATCAATAAAAATTTTAACATTTTATACATTGACTACAAATACAAAGAACACATACTTATCTAATAATAACATATATTTAATTATACATGTATACATTTATGCTTTTTTAGTATATATAAATATATATTCGAGCTTTCTCGTGAGTAGTCGAGTGGAGTATTGCATTGCTGGAGTATCGTTCGTTTAATCTTCGAGACGAGTCGATTTCAAGTTCGAGCTGATTTAAGCCGAGTTGAGTCGAGTTTTGGAACGAGTCGATCTCGAGCTACTCGCGAGTAGCTTGGCTCGCTTACAGCCCTACGCATGATTCTAACAACTGGTAGCGAGCAAGGTCACCGGTTCGAATACCGTGTATTGTGGCTCGCAGGTGCTTTGGGTGGTGGGGGATTGTTGGGATTTCTAGCAAGGAAATATTGTATCACATCCACTAACACCAATTGGTTTTAGTATGAATGGTAAGATGATCGTAACAGACTCTCACAGGAGGTGGAACCCTTAGGTCTATATGCACAAAATATGACAAAACCGTAGTGATCACTAGAAATACTAAGAACCAGGTCATAACTCATAAGTCAAGCCAACAAGTAACATCCAATATCATATGACTAAGGAGTTAAACCTCTCTTCAGCTCTTCTCTCTAATATTTTATCTCTTACTTTGAGTATTAATTCTCATTCAATATATATATGAATTGAATGATTGAAAAACCTAACATTATCTACTTATTACATAGTTTTAAATGATGTCATAAGTTCTCGATACTTCACACCAGGTCCTATCCAAAATCAACTTCAAAGTGGATTGGATTTTAATTAAGCCCAAAGATGGGACGTTGTTTCTTCAACAACCCGCACACAAATGAAATGCAGAATCTCAAACAATTACATGCAGAAACTATAACATTAAGAGATTTGTTGCTTTGAATCTTCTTTGGTGGAGTACCATCATAATTACACGGCTAAGCAGTGAACACATGTCTTGAACTGCTTAGGCCATGGTGTAAGCTAAACGATGATACCTATGTAATAGATTTCCAAACATTTTCCAGGTTCTCATGGTTCTTCATTTTGGCCATGTACACTACTTCATTTTGAAAGTGTGTTATATCGAGAATTTAAGCCCATAATTTCTCAAAATAATGACCTCACTTCACACTTACATAAGAGACCTTCTAGGAAGAACTTTGTAATACTCCACTTGGCTTAAAGAAGATATGAAAATCATGAAAAACTTTCTCTTAACCTTATACTATATGTAGACATTACTTTTGTTTTACAAATTGGGTAGTGTGTTAAACTCAACCTTCATAACTTAGTTGCATGTTCTTTTTGAACCATGATCCTGAGAACTTTAGTTAGAATGATCGGGATTTCATTACAAACTTTCATGCATAATAGGTTTTAGCCTCATTCCGTTTGTCAATATTGACATATGACATCTAGCTAAATTGTTTGTAAGCAAATCTGCAAGATTCTCCTTTGATTTGAATTGATATCGCTAGATATCCGTTGTTTAAGGGTATTATATATGAGATGCATATGTCGATACTTATCATTATGCATACGACTGGCTATCGCAGTGTATGTTAAGTGTTAACATAAGCAACGGGCTTAAGGCAACATGGAAAACCCTCCAAAAAGCTCCAAAGTCATTATGCTTCTTCTACTACTTTATCTAATGCTATATACTCAGGTTCCCCCGGGATCAAGCAGTGCATGTTTGATTTCAGGATTTCCTGGACACAACACCACCATCGATAATGAATATATATCCACTAATGGATTTCGAATATTTTGAATTCGAAATACAGTTTTCCATCACAATATTTTTTAATACCGCTGATTATCTTGTATACTGCCATCCACGATTCATTATATATATTTCATATATCTTAACATTCTTTCTAGAGTTTTTCAATGATCGTCACTCGGTTTCCTTATGAACCTACTTTTTTTTTTTTTTTTTTTTTTTAACTTATACATATCTGGTATTAAGTTTGCATGAAGAAATATTTTCCTTGAGAATATCCGGTATTAAATCCTAAGAGACAAATCATTCAATTAAAATACACAAGGGTTAAAGATTTAATATGTCAAACTACGAAGGGCAAAGTGTATTTTCTCCAAGTTGTTTTTCCACTTACAATGTTGTGCCTAGTTTACACCGTTAATTTTGTGGTTCTTCATCAAGTGAACTTGAGAATCATAATATGCACTCAAAACAATGATAGACTTATAGCCAAGGATATTCATAGGCCCTCAAGATAATATTTGACTCTATGAAATTAAGGGTCAAAATGAATATAATGAGGATATGAATGCTACCCTTCCCACTTTTTTTCTTTTTCTTTTTCTTTTCTTTCTTTTTTCTTTTTTTTTTTCTTCTTTTTTTTTTTCTTCCGAAAATCCCCACTCTTTCCTTTTTAATGGTCCATATATACCTCAAAGCAATTGAGGTCCATTCATACTCTAAACCCCAAATGGTCCACAGAACCCATTAAAGCTTAATCTTAAGAGTAGAACTATAACATGCACAAAATATTAAGAATTAGGACACGGTTAACGGCACCACCGTTGAAACACTATAGTGAATTACGATATCTCCATAATTTAATTTACACATAGAACTCAACTATTGAAGGGTCGAATGCAAAATCGTACTTTTCTTGAATTGTGATGTCCGAAAAGATTGATCGTGGTGCCGTTAACGATGCCCTAAAAAATGTCCATACGTTTTGAATATCAAAACCATGGCCACTTATCCCTCCTTAGCACTTTTGTTGATGACACGTATCACCAACAAACATTTTACAAAGTAAAAAATATTATTGTTGAGCCAATAGTTATTTATGTGATAAATAAAATTTATGGGAAAAGTGTTTGTTCATAATACTGAGTGTTAATATATGTAAAATGAAGAAAATAGTTTTCTATTTAAAACGTCATGATAATCTATTAGATAAATAGTAGTTAACATGAGTAAAGTTTGTTTACTAATTTTAAGCGACATTATGTGGCATAAAATATACAGAGAATTAGGGATAAGGACAAGTTTTGAAATATTTTTGAGTCACAGACAACTACACATATAAGGAAAATGAAAAATTTTATATTTTTTATAGGCTGAAAAATAAAACCAAAACAAAAAAAAAATAAAAATCGAATGCGAGTGCACTACCACGGGCTGCTTCCAAGTTTTTTTTTTTTCTTGCTCTTTTTTCTCCCCGATTTTTAAACGCTCATATCTTTTGATCTAGAGATCTAAAGGGGTTAAATTTTCACTGAATTTTTATTTTTTGACACTCTTCGTTTTGAGACTTGGTTCGATATAATTACATCGTTTTTCATGAGATTCACTGTCGAAATTCACTCAGTTGATCTCCCCGGTGAATCCCGAAAATCAGTGAATATCGACAGTGAATTTCGTACAATAGTGAATTTCGACAGCGAATTTTCCGAAATAACGTCGGAATATGTTGAATGTGGGAATGAAAAAATAAAATATTTGGTGAATGAATTTTCAAATTTGGAGTTATAGATTGAAAGATATGAGTGTTTAAAAAAGATGGATGAGAGAGAAAGTGTGTTGTTTTTTTTTTGGGGGTGGGGAAATGGCGGCAGAAAAAATAATAGTTTTGTCGTTATGCAAAAGTTTCAAAAACCTGTCATTTTCCCTAATTGATGAAATATTTGTGTCTTTCTCCAGTATTACCCCTAAAATATAATGAGGAAATGGATTCCTAATAGGCTAATTATTTCATTACCTTAAATAATGAATACAAGCTTGACTAATGTCCATATAAAACAACAAGGATTGCCCCCTCACACAAAAAAACAAGGATTAAAAGGGGATTTAGAATATTCTCAAATACTTTATTAGCATTGAAGTAGCCCGTTCTAATGAAGGGATCTCTATTACTCAATGGAAATATAATATAAATCTTCTAGAAGTGTTTAGTTTCTCAGATTTTAAACTTGTCACCACACTTATGCAATCCAAATAGAAACTTAGTATTGGTGACTCATAACTACTTCCAGATATTAGCCTATACTGGACTATTGTAGGCAAAGTATTATTTATCCTTCACTAGGCCTGATGTTACTTTTGTTGTTCAACAGTTGAGCCAACTTCTCAGCATTCCTACAGTAAGTCATTTACAAGCATCTCATAGGTTATTGAGATACTTGAAGATCAATCCTCGTCAATCTTTATTTTTTCCAAGGCAAAATCAACTGAACTTAAAGGGATGCTCAGATTCAGATTGGGCAAGATGTACTTGGGAAAGTTAGTTTCATGATACATAATCTTTCTAGGTAACGTCGCAATATCCCGGAAAGAAAATAAGCAAAATACTGTAACCAAAAGTTACGCTGAAGCTGAATATAGATCAATGGTCAATGCCACACGTGAATTACAATGGCTTACATCTATTCTACATATATTCTATAATATATAGAGGTTAAAGTTCCTCTTCATGTATTCTTGTTTTGTGACAATGCAAGTGTTAAACACATTGGACAGAATCCGGTGTTCCATGAGAGAAGAATAAACACATAGAATTCGATTTTGATATAATCGAAACAAAGTACAAAGTGGTTTTCTCAACTTTATTGAGCAACATTGGTACAAGTTCTTTACACAACCCTACTATCATCACAAATTCCCTACAACCACAAACACATTACGATTAATTGAGATTGAAGTGAGGTTGATCAGTAATTAATCACCGAGCTCAAGTGACTTCCCAGCTTGCGGAGGACTATTACAATTGATTAATTGCGATTGAAGTGAGTGTGATCATTAACAATTGAGCAAAACAGTCCAAGTATTCTTTCATCGAATACTTATAGGCATTTCGTCGAGCGCTTTCTGTATAAATTAGTTAGGACCGTTGTTAGTTAGTTGAAATAGTTTTTTTTTTTTTTTTTTGAACAGCAATAATAATTTTTATTGAAGGTAGCAAGATGCTACAAAAAACAAGGTTACATGGGCTAAAAAAATAAAGGAACAAAATAGGACGCCACTCTACTAGGAAGTCTCAAGCCTAAACAATATCCAAACAAGAACCAGGAGCAACAAAACAAAAAAAGACAAAGAAGTGTCCAACTAATTGTGAGCATCCAAGGGGCACACCTTCCATGAATTCCAATCCAGCGTCAATTTTTCGAATCTAGTATTAATCCACGAAAAGCTAAGAGTTTGAATCTCAACGAATAAATCCTCCACCGACACGTTTTTTGAATTGAAGATAAGATTGTTCCTTCTTTTCCAAAGGATCCAACATGTTATTTTCCTTGTGGCGTCCCATATCTTGGACATTTTCTTTTTCTTTATATGCCGAGGAGTGCTGTAGTGGTGAAATGATCTCCAATCCGAAGGTGGAAAGTGTCGAACCCGCCACCAAGATGAAAATTTATCCCAAATGTTAAGAGCAAAGAAGCAATGTAGAAAAATGTGATTTTCATCTTCTGTATCTGACGAGCATGATGGACAAAGTAGACTGTTGAGACTTATGCCTCTCAACGAGAGGTTCAAGAGTGTAGGAAGCCTACATCTTGTAGCCCACCAATAAAGAATGTTCACCTTGGACGGTATCAAATTATTCCAACGGCATGGAGGGGCATCATTTGCCAAAGAAGAGCCTTCAACTTCGAGCAACTTTTTCTTCAAGAAAGAAACTGTAAAGGAACCTCGTGGATTGAGGCTCCAAGAAGGAGAATCATGTTGGAATGCATCAAGGAAAAGATCCGGGAGGGAGGCATAAAAATCTACAAGTTCACCTAATTCCCTTCCCCTTATCCTCTTCTCCAATCCCACTCCCATTCCCACACATCACCACATAGTTTTCTACGGTCTTTTATGAAACAATTTTTTTCTTGGGTGAGATTGTAAAGTCTCGGGAAACGGCACTTGAATGTTTCTTCTCCTACCCAAACATCACTCCAATTTTATATTATTTCCATCACCCACCCTCCACCTTATAGATGAAGATTCACTCCTTTCTTCTCAATTCTATCTAAGTTTTGAATAATGTTGCTCCAAACCTTATCTTTTCTACCCATCTCGGCATAAGACTAAATCCGCCCCCCTCTCCATACAACAATCGAATAAAATCTCTCCAAAAACTCCCATTCACCACAATAAACCTCCACCACCATTTTCCCAACAAAGCAATATTTTGAGTCCCTAACCCCCAACCCCCAACCCGCCTTGAGATTTGTGTTTAAGGATATTGGACCAAGAGATCCACAAAATTTTGCGCTCTTCCCCTGTCCCACCCCAGAAAAAATGTGCTCTAATTTTTTCTAAGGTGTGGATCACAGCAATAGGAGTATGAAACAATAAGAAGTAGTAAAAGGGTAGGCTACCAAGTACCGATTTAAGAAGAGTAACACGTCCACCCATCGATAGCAATCTGCATTTCCATCCTGCAAGTTTAGTTCTAAATCTATCGATCACTGGTTGCCAAGAACTAATGCGATTCAAATTTTTTCCCACAGGTAATCCCAAGTATGAGAATGGAAGCTCAGCAGCATTGCAGCCTAATGAACAAGTACCAAGTGTCAAATCAGCAGGTTGAATATTTAACCCGTATAACTTGCTTTTATTCATGTTGATCATTAACCCATAAATAAGACCAAAAGACTTGAGGATTCTTCCCAAATTTAAAATATTTTCCATATTCCAATAACCGAAGAAGATAGTATCATCTGCAAACTGTAGGTGGGTGAGATTAACACTTTTTCCTTGAGAAGCAACATCGACTCCTTTGAATCTGTCAATCGACACGGCTTTCCTCATAAGCACATTGAGGGCTTGAGCAAACAAGAGAAACAAAAAAGGAGATAGCGGATCGCCTTGGCGAATTCCTCTCTGCATCTTAAACTCCGTAGTCGGGCTGCCGTTAATAAGAATAGATACATAAGCCGACGATAAGCAACCTTTTATCCATTTCCTCCAAGTCAAACCGAAGTTCATTTGTTCTAGAATTGAATCTAGGAAATCCCAATTGACCGAGTCAAAAGCTTTTTCGAAATCAGCTTTGAAGATAAAAACTTTACCTTTGGTTTTTTTGAGGTAATCAACTACCTCATTTGTGATCAAAACACCATCAAGAATTTGTCTACCTTTAATAAAGGCAGATTGACAGTGATCAATAAGAGTAGGAATAATCTTCTTGAGCCTTTCCGCTAGTAGCTATGAAATTATTTTGTAAAGACTTCCAACCAAACTAATAGGACGATAATCTTTAAAAGATGTGGGGTTGCGTCTTTTAGGTATAAGGACAATGAAGGAGCTATTACACCCTTTACCAATTCTTCCCGAACGTTCAAAGTCTTTGACACATCTCATAAGATCATCCTTAATGAGATTCCATTGTGATTTATAGAAACCGAGCGAGAAGCCATCCGGCCCCGGGGCTTTGCTAGATCCACAATTCCAAACAGCAACTTTCACTTCCTCCTCTGTGAAAGGGTTCTCAATATTAGAACGCAAATCTAAGGAAAGATTTTTGAAGAGATCAAACTCAAGAGATGGCCTATTCCTTTTGATTTCACTAAACTGATTTTTGAAATGATGGACCGCTTCGTTTTTAATCTCTTGTGCATCCTCACACCATCGTCCGTTGATCAAAAGGCCGGATAAATTATTTTTGCTACGCCTTCCTTTGATGGAGTTATACAATTTAAATCAATTAATGAGAATCTTCGATTATGATCAATTCTTCTTGGTTTGAACTCAATTATGTTTTTGTTATTTTGATTCTTGTTGATATCAAGAAAATTTTCAGTAGTTTTGATATTCTCTCATAATACACAAAATAAGAGTTAGTTGATTCCGGATACGGAAAGCTTTAACCTCAATGGTTGTATCTTTTCTATCATTAAAATTGTACCCAAAATGTAGTAATTAGTTTCCAAATCTATATATAACAAATCGTCTTAGGCTTTTTTTCTTCATGAATATAGATGTGGGTTGTCATCATTACCCTCTTTTCATCATTACTTATACCATAATTGAATATTGAACGTTGAAACTTATTCTTGTCCCTTTCTATACCTCTCAAATATCCATAACAAAGTTAGGCCACCTTATATTCTCACATCCTCTAATAATAATAGAAGAAATTAACCTAACGTGTTGTAGTGGTTAGTGGTTCAAGTTTTGTTTTATCCTCTAAAGCGTCAAGTTCAAGAATTCCGAGTCAGACATTTAACCTCGGAAAAGAGTCGAATTTACGGGCATCACTCAGACAAAACTTTGAATTAGTCGGAATCCGTGGGCATCAATCGATAGAAGAAATATATGATTGATCACAACCCAAAGAAGGGTCTCCACTGCCCCGTCCCTTAAGTTTTATTGATGATGTAAATCGAGTGTTATGTCTCAGTAATCTAGCTACTTTGCAAAAAATGCATGTACACATTTTCTTGTTGAACAAAATCGACACAGTGTATCGAACTCTCAGATCTTTTCTTTATCGAGAAAATCAATCGATAGAAGACACGTATAGACATGTATATTATATTTCTTTATTTAATTAATCAACACACTACTCATCTCTATAGAGAACATAACAAGTTATTATTACAAGTCCATTCATTTGCCACCTATATATACATAACAATCCCTAGAGCCAAACCATATGCTTTCTCATTCTCAACTGTCCAATCCTTATCTTTCATTTCATGCATAAATTCTTCTTTGTTTTTTCCATCTCAACTTTTCTTCATTAGGATTTTAATTAATATACAAATCAATCACTGAAAAAAATGTGCACGCCCACCGATCTTAACATCTTATTTTACTTGCAAAAGAAGCAACCTAAAAGATGCAAGCTTCAAGTTCATCGTCTTGCAAGGTGTGTTCATTCTTACAGTATATATATATATATATATATATATATATATATATATATATATATATATATATATATATATATGTGTGTGTGTGTGTGTGTGTATGTGTATGTATGACACTTAATATATATGAAGAGTTGTTTGCAGTTAATCTAATACATGTTCTTCATGTTTCTTGTCTAGCTAGCAACTTACTTGATAACTTTCTATACCAATATCTTTCGAGTAATGCGTTCTGGAACAAAATTGTCATAATAAAGTTATACGCAACACATTTTTACATTATTTAATGGTGTGAAATTTATTAGTTGACGTAAGTCACATCATGATCAAATATGTATATATATAATGCATGTGTTTGTTTTTCTTGTATCACAGGACAAGAAATATTGAGGAAAATAATAGAAAGGAAATGATTCTAAAGAACTTGAAGCTGTACATAGAGAACATGAGCATATTGGAAGAGAATGAAAAGCTAAGGAGAAAAGCCCATCTCCTTCATCAAGAGAATCTTGAATTGGTGTCTGAATTTCAAAGGAAATTGTCCAATATTAATTCAAAGATTGATAATTATTGAGGAAAAAAATGTAAGCATGGTATAAGTATTAATTTGTAATTTTGTATTATCAATTCTAGTTGATCATTAGCTTCAAGAATTGTACTAACAATGGAATAAGAGAAGCTATTTGGTTGATTTTGTGGACTTGATTACCAATATCTCACTTTTTAATTTAGGTTTATGTTCTTGATTAAGGAAAAAAACAAATTTATTATGTCTCAACTTTATATTTAGGTGGTGTCTTCCATATTTCAATACGAAACAATACATTATCCCGCTCTTTAAGAAACAAACATCTTCGTGAGTAACATGCCAGATGAGTTTAGAAGTGGTCCCACCATATCTAATGGTGTGCCGCTTAATTTCATATGGTAGTTTGCCTACTGGGGGCAGGCTTTAATATTGGATGTAACTGACAAATATATTCTAGGTTATCTAGGTGGTGTTTCTTCCACATATTCAATATGAAACGTTATATTCTGTGGCGGATCCATGAATTTTTTCCACTGGGGTCACCGAACTGTAAAAATATATTTTTTATCCTAAAATTTGTTCCAGTGGGGTTACCGGAGCCTAAAACTACATTTCTTAACAACAAAACGATATTTTTAACAACAAAACTATATCGTTTTAATACTAAAAAAATTCCCCAGATCCCATCGGGTCACGTGATCCCACCCTGGTATAAACAAATCCGCCCCTGATTACATTCTCTCCATTTTAATGAACTAGTATCATCGTTGGGACTTTATGAAGGGATTCTATAGGAGGCCTCCACCATCTCTAATGACGTGATATTTAATTCAATCTGGTAGCTTGCATGGATACCACATGTAACCACTAGAGGATCTAGAAAAGGATTTACTAGAGTCGGGTTTTAATATTGGTGTTTCAATTCCACATGCATATTCAATATGAAACATTAAGTTCTCACCCTCTTAAAGAACTGGTGTCTTTGTCAAGACACTATATATCATAGGATTATAGAGGTGGCTTTCACAATTTCTAGTGGTGTATCATTTAGTTTCATCCGGTAGCTTGAACTAATACCACTTGTAACTGTCGGAGGACCTTATAAATGAAGCTCAAATCAAGGACAACGGCATTAATTTTAAAATACGGGCAATAAATTTAGAAAATAAAAGTCTAAAATACTCCCCGGCGATTAGTAATGCAATGATTGTAAAATAATGGAAAATTGTTGAATATATAATAAATTATATGTAAGACGATGAAAAATGTACCAAAAAAATACCGCATTATATTATATGACAAAACCAAAAAAACTGAAATGACTTATACTTTGAGAGAGAAATGGTACGATTTAATCGAGTGTTTCTAAGGGTTTTTTTTAGCTGGCTTTGAAAAAATATGCACCAAAAGGTCAATACCATGGCCTATAGATCATAATATCATTTGAATTTTTACTATTGTCTTTAGCCTAAAGGTATATCAAAAGTGTTAAAAGCATCACAATGCTTTGACCTACAGTTCCAAAGAATTACATTAAATTAATATATATGTGAAAACTTAAATATTATGATCTGCCTTTTTCTTTAAACATTCTAAAGCCCTTCAAAGCCAATGGCCTTCAAAGATCAAGACACGTGATTAAGATATTTGCTTTTGAAATGAAAGATCAAACACCTTTTTTTATTTTCATTTAATTGGTTTGATAGGTTGCTTTTAAGACTATGGAAATGATAAAGATAATTATAATAAGGCAAAATGCGAAACTAGTCTTGTAACTTGGCATTGTGTTAAAGGATAAGTGACTAAATGACAAATGTCAGTCATATGTGATGTCATGTGTCAATCTGTAATAGATTAGAATTTATCCTATTATTCCTTCTCCTAAATTTGGGAGTACAAGTTAGTTATCAGTCTTGGATTCTAGTGCTAGTCTCTTGTATAAGAATTGGTGTAATCCCATTGTTAATGTATGAGCTCAATTATGAACATTATCTGAAACTTAGTATTCTAACTTGGTATCAAAGCCTCTAATAGCCGGAACCACCGCTTCTGCAACAACTCCGGTGACTGGAGTACCAATCACAGGAGGTGGTAGCACTCCTAGTTTCTCTCTTGGCAGTTTCTCATCTCTTTCCATACCTCACTACACAGCTACCACCGGTTTTCCAACATTAAATCCTCCATTTAGCTCAAATCTGCCACCAATCTCCTCCATTATCGGAACCACAACAACTGCCCAGTTTCCCACCGTTGGTAACAGCCTCAATCAAAGTTGCACCGTGAAACTTGATAGAAACAGCTATCTTATTTGGACATCAGTAGTAATCCCGTTTGTTCGAGGTCACAGATTAGATGGTTTCCGCTTTGGCACCAAGGCACCACCACCAAAGTTCATCCAATCTATTAAATCTGCAACTATTGAACAAACCCACTGTATGATGCTTGGACCGCCACAGATCAACTTCTTATGAGCTGGTTAATGAGCTCAATGACTGAGAGTGCACTGCAAGAAGTGATTGGATGCACCACATCCAATGAGGTATGGAATACTCTGGAAATTATGTTCAATAATCAATCTGAGTCACGTATGCTTGAGTATAAAACAGCTCTAACCGGATCTGAAAAAGGATCCAAAAGTATGGTTGATTATTTGGCTCAAATGAAAGGTTATTCTTATGGTTTACACGAAGCAGGGTATCCCATCTCAGTGTCTGAATTGATTCTTGCCACTCTAAGTGGTTTGAACAGAGATTATGAATCAATGATTGTAAATATCACCTCCAGAATTGGTTCTCTCACCTGGTAGGAAGTTCAGTCACAATTAGTAACCCATGAACGTTTGTTAGTAAGGTTTACACCATCTACCACCCTTGACATTGGAACACCTTCTGCAAATCTGGCCACTAATAGATCTGGACAAGGGAGAGGACAATCTAGACCACAAAACAATGGTAACTTTCAGAGCAATGGAAGAGGTAGATGTGGCTACATAAGTAGGGGTGGTAGAGGTAAAGGAGGCAGAGGCTATAATAATCAAGGAAATCCAGGAAGTGCCAGGCCAACTTGTCAAGTGTGTAACATGGTTGGACACACAGCAGTAGAATGTTACTACAGATACAACCTATAATGGCAACAATGGCAATCCAGGAACAAATGTGAGGCCAAATGGTGGACAGTATAACAATTATGGATAGCAACATGCTGCTTACTTTGCTTCTCCAGATTCAGTCACCGATGGAAGTTGGTATGCAGATAGTGGGGCTAGAAACCACATCACTTCTGACCTTAACAGCCTGCAACTGAGCCAGGGATATTATGGTTCAGATGGTCTAACCATTGGTAATGGTAAGAGTCTTCGTATTCAAAACACTAGTTATTTCTCCCTTCAAACTGATAATTCTAATCTTGCTTTTAACAATGTCCTACATGTCCCTCATATAACCAAAAATTTGTTGAGTGTCTCAAAACTTACTTCCGATAATCATGTTGTCATGGAATTTCACTCAAGTTGTTGTTTTGTGAATGACAAGATCACAGGGAAGGTTTTTCTGGAATGAGTAATTAAAGATGGCTTGTATCGGATGAAGTTTCCCCATGAAGCATCCCAGAACTCTCTTCAATCCAAAGCTAATCAAAAATCCAAGTGTCTTTTGTCTACTGTCTGTAATAAGTCCGATAATTCTAAGTCAGGGTCTATTAGTATGGCCAATCTATGGCATAGAAGATTGGGACATCCATCTTCTAAAATTCTGAATCTTGTTTTAAAGTCTTGTAATGCTGCTTGCAATGAAAAAGTTGAATTTTGTGATGCATGTTGGTTAGGAAAACAACATGCTTTACCTTATCATGTTTCTCATTCTAAAAGCACCTCATGTCTTGACCTAATACACTCTGATCTCTAGGGCCCTGCCCCTATTGTTTCTGCAAAAGGTTTTCAATACTATATAAGCTTCATTGATGACTATAGTAAGTTTGTCTGTGTCTATCCCCTGGTTCATAAGTCCGATGCCCTAAAAGTGTTCATACAATTCAAAACCCTAGTTGAAAAACAGTTTGAAAGAAGTATTAAGTGTATACAGACAGATTGGGGTGGAGAGTTTAGGGCTTTTGAATCTTTTTTATTAGAATCTCATTTCCTTTAGGCACCCATGTCCTTATGCACATGGACAAAATGGCAAAATTGAAAGGAAACACAGACATGTTGTTGAAGTTGGCCTAAACCTTCTTGCTCAAGCTCAAATGCCCCTCAAATTCTGGTGTAAATCATTCCAATACAGTGCGTACCTTATAAATAGATTACCCACACCTGTCCTCCAACTCAAATCTCCCTTTGAACAACTTCTGCACCAAAAACCAGACTACAAACTCACTAAAACCTTTGGTTGTACCTGCTATCCCTACCCGAGACCTTTCCAGAAACAAAAGTTCCAATTTCACACCACCAAATGTGTCTGTTTAGGGGTCAGTCCATCACATAAGGGCTACACGTGTCTTCATCCTTCGGGGGAGTGTATGTGTCTAAGGATGTTATCTTCAATGAAAATGAGTTCCCTTACAAATCTCTCTTTCATGCCCCTCACTCATCTGGTCAAGACTCCTCCCACACCACCTTCTACATCCCTATTTCTAACTCCTTTTCTACTCTCCAATCTACTGATAGTGGGGGAATCATCTTCTGGTACAGACCATCATGTGCTCAATTCAGTAGATACTCCAGTCCATTCACCTATTACTCCTATTGTTGCATCATCACACACACCCTACTGCTTCATCATCACAGTCACACTCTGCCACTCCTAGCTCTACTACTCATGTGTCACATACTTCTCAATCCTCTAATAGTCACTCACCACCACTATCATCACCATCACCACCACCACCTACTTCACCTCCTGCCAATCATCATACTATGCAAACCAGAGCCAAGAGTGGCAATTTCAAACCCAAAACTTTCTTCTATCTTGCCTCTAAAGACTGTCAATTGCCAAATGGAACCTACAATAGCATCTGAAGCTATTGCATCTCCACAGTGGCATGCTGCTATGAAAGAAGATTTTAAAGCCCACATGACCAACCATACTTGGGACCTTATTCCCCCGAACTCTAATTAGCACCTGGTTGGCAACAAATGGGTGTTCAAACTAAAGTTGAAGCCTGATGGCTCTGTCTTGAAACACAAGGCCGGACTAGTAGCAAAGGGGTTTCACCAAACACCAGGCCTTGACTACAGTGAAACATTTAGTCCTGTTGTTAAAGCCTCCACAATCAGAGTTGTCCTAGCCATAATTGTCTCTCTCAATTGGAACATTCAACAAATAGACATTAACAATGCCTTTCTGAATGGAACACTCTATGAAAATGTCTTCATGCCCCAACCAGAAGGGTTTGTTGATCCCACAAAACCTAATCATGTCTGTCATTTAAGGAAGGCCTTGTATGGTCTTAAACAAGCTCCAAGAGCTTGGTTTCATGAGTTGAGAGTTCAGCTTCGAAATGGGGATTCCACCAATGCAAATCCGACACCTCTCTCTTTATATTTCTTACTCAAGGTGCACTAATGTATGTGCTTGTCTATGTAGATGATATTTTGATTACAGGTAATAATACCACACCGATGCAGAGGTTTGTCCACATGTTGAACATAATGTTTGCCCTGAAAGACCTTGGTTCACTATCTCACTTTTTAGGAATGCGAGCACACAGGGATGATAATGGACTCTATCTCAAACAACAGCATTATGCCTCTCAGTTGTTGAGCAAATTGAATCTTGAACATCTAAAACTTATTCCTTCCCCAATGACTACTAATGCAGATCTTACTTCCACCACCTCTCCTCTCCTACCAAATGCTATACACTATAGAAGAATCCTGGGCAGTCTACAGTATCTAACTTATACCAGGCCGGACATCAGTTTTGCAGTCAATCAACTAAGCAGTACATGCATGCACGTAGAGAGGTTCACTGGTTTTCACTAAAAGACTGTTGAGATATGTTTAAAACACTGTCAGTCATGGTTTGCACTTTCAGCCTGGTCAAGCTCTTACTATTATAGGGTTCAATGATGCAGATTGGGCATGAAATGTTTTGGATAAGAAGTCTATGGCAGGCTATTGTGTTTATCTGGGGGATCCTTGGTGTCTTGAAGCTCCAAGAAACGACAAGTAGTGACAAGATCAAATCTTGAATCTGAATATCGAGCCCTAGCCAATGTAGCAGCAGAAATCAGGTGGCTAAAGTCTCTCCTCTCGAATTACACATCCAAGTTTCTACCAAGCCTGTCATATGGTGTGAGAACCTCGGTGCAGTAACTTTAGCCTATAATCCAGTGTTCCATTCTAGAACTAAACACATTGAAATAGATGTGCACTTTGTGACAGATCTAGTCCTGAAAAATCAACTTCAAGTTTCCTATGTTCCCTCATGTGATCAAGTTGCTGATTGTTTCAGTAAAGCTCTACCCAACTCTCGGTTTCAAGTCAATAAGCACAAACTGAATGTAGTAGATGCAACATTTAGTTTGATGGGGGTGTTAAAGGATAAGTGACTAAATGACAAGTGTCAGTCATATGTGGTGCCATTTGTCAATCTGTAATAGATTAGAATTTATCCTATTATTCCTTCTCCTAGATTTGATAGTACAAGTTAGTTATCAGTCTTGGATTCTAGTGCTAGTCTCTTGTATAAGGACTGGGTTAATCCCATTGCTAATGTATGAACTCAATTATGAACATTATCTGAAATTTAGTATTCTAACTCATTGGCATAATTAATGATTATTTTCAAATAAAAACAATTTTTTATATATCTTTTCTAATTGTAGAAAATTTTAAAGGGAATATCTTTTCACACAAATTTTTATCTTACCACACAATTTTTTTTTTCCAATTTCGCCATTATTTTTTTTATTTTACGCGCGTTCACTCGACCAAAGTTTGGTCAGAATATGACACATTATCCATACTGAAATATGGTCAGAATATACGTGTTGAGAGTTCACACTGGTTGATTATGACCATATGTTTGAAGTTTTCCAAACTCATACATAGTCAGAGCATCATTCTGACCAATATTGAGTCCGGAATACTCTACACATTCAGACTAGAATTGGGTCAGGATAACAACAACAATAAAAGAGCACCACTATTGATTCTGACTGAATTTCAGACAGAATATTAAAAGTTTTTTGTACTCAATTTTAGTCAGAATGTCTTTCTGACCGGTATTGAGTATGAAAAACATTCAAAATTCTGACTAGAATAAAATCAGTATAATGATCGTATTCTGACTCAAATTGGGTCATAATGGCTGTCAGTAAGGTGACTTAAACTCTGCATCTGGGTGGAACCAATCTGAAGACTCAGCTGTGTGATGGACAGCTGAGAAGTGTATTCAATTATGTGCATCAGTAGGGTGGAGTCTACTGAGGCTTCAGCAGGGTGACTATCAGCAGGGTGACAGTCTGCTGAGTACTTGAATACAGCAGGGTCCCACATCTGCTAATTCTGTTATGTGACAGCTATACAGTGTCATTAAAAGGAGGACACGTGTAGGGGTATTTATGGTGCATCAGACAAAGATTCCTTGCGGCTAGGGTTTAGGGATTTGTGCCTATAAATACAATTGTTGTCTCATTATCTGGGTGTGTTGAAATCTGTAAAATTCAGTGCATAATAAAATATCTCTTTTCTGCCCGTGGTTTTTTACCTCTCCCACTGAGGGGTTTTCCACGTTAAATCTGTGTTCTTCTTGTTTTCTGTTATCTCCTTTGGTTGTTTATGTTTGATTGCTTCTGTTTCTGTTTCTTGCATCTGAAGTTATCTCCATCCGTTTTATAACAATGGCTGCTGTGTGAATTGACAATAAATTGACCAGAATAATATATATTTTCCGGACTCATTTACGGTCAGAATGGCAGGCGTGTGGAATATCCAAACGAAGCCCACTCTCGGCTATTGGTAAGTGTAAAACAACATTTGTGTGAAAAGATAGTCCCAATTTAAATTGAGGGTTTTCTCGATTTCCGTAAAATGTTTCAAAATGGTTGCCACACAAACCAAATTCAGATTTCTTGAAAGGTTTAAAAAAGACTCTTATAAACATTGTAACTATTATATTCTAAAATAAGTTGAGCCCGTAATATAGATTCAAATCATATCATTTAGATCTTTCTCAAAATAGTTGCAGCAAAATACCTCTACCATGATTCGTAAAATACGGAGTCTCAAATTTTGTTTTTTCATTACATGTATTACACGAAATACGAATTCTCTATTATGTCTCGAAGAATTTTAATCCATTTCTCAGCTCTAACCAAATATTCAAAACCGCCGTGATTATCTCCTACAGTGAAAGAGGTCAAACGATAATCATTCATCCTTAGGGAACACGAAATCATTGTCCAAGAACACGGCCCATGTAGGCCTAGAGCACAAGTCCCCACTATATAAACAATCTTTAAGGATCTGCGAGAGACTTGATTCCTGATTCATACGCAGGATACGTTAACAACTTGAGATACAACATCTCAGGCCCAATCTAAACATCGTTTCTTGTTCCTAGATCTTGAATAGACTATCATTAGGATAGGACGGTCCATATTTTATATCCGACAATTTCCGACATCGTCAATAAAATTTGGTCCAACTATTCTAAGTAACCATGCTCATAGATTTGTAGGGAGATCATTTATAGCAACACATAATGGACAAAATACAGTGTTTCTTAAACTTGGGTGACAAAGACTAACACCCATGATATATTCTTTCAAGAAACTTCCAATTCAGAATAATATAAAAAAAGTAATCATTGTTGCGAAAAAAAAAAAAACGTAATCATTCTGTTCAGTGTCATTTTTCACTATGATAAAGTAATAACTATAGTTGGCCAATATTTGATTCCTTTCAGTGATCTCTCAAATACAAATGTTTATAGACATTATCAGTAAAACAACGTAATTTTTAAAAAAGAAATGTACAGCTAGATCATTTTCACATCTTAAGTATATTGTTATAGATTACTTGTATCTGAGAATAGTTGAGGCTAATATTTCAAAGGATCCCGACTTTCCTTTCACTTAAGGCTAGTATTTGAGTCGATCCCGACTCCCCCTTTCAAAGTCCAATCAGAAATAAAAGGCCCCAAAATAAAAGTTTAAAAATTAAAATTTGTCCTCAATTATATTGCATTAATACGACGTATGGATTCCTTCTTTGTTACCGGGGTCGACCCCAAAGCCATAATCTCTCAAAATGAGGAGGCCATAGAGAAAGTCTTTTTTAAGGCAGAGTTGGGTTTTTTTTGGGGTGATGGTGGAAAAGTTGAGAGATAAGCCACCCTTACTGCCACTCTACAAAACCGTACCGTAAAATTTGTCTGACTCAAACACCATTTTTCTTCTATGACATAGACATACCTCCATCATAGTTGTTGGATATAATCAAACCACAAACTTATACAATGTCATTGCTATAAGGAGTCTCTATTGCACCGTACCGCGTCGTTAGATGAGTAATATACATACAGAAAGACAAAAACATGCATTAATTGTCACGTTATACAATTAACATCTATCTAACGATCTAGTGCAATAGATGATTCCTACCCAAGAATCTCTCACGCTCGCTCAAAACTTCGTATAAATCTAATACGAGGAAGAATGATTAATCGGTGATTAATACAACGGCACATGGCGTAAAAAAGAAGGGGGGGTGGGGCGTGATTATGATAGCATTTATCTCTTCAAGCTTGCTTCTTTTTTGGCCCAAATCATTACTAAAGAGAACCCCATTAATGACATTATCACTACCTGCAAACACCAGAAACATGCTTTTTTCCCTGAATGAGGCCTGAATTTCAAATTTATATCTCTCCAACAATAACCATAAGAGTCAAGAAATCCGAAAACTAGAAGAACGATGTAATACTTCACTTTGATCGCGGTTTTCATATAAAAGGTTGTTAGCAAAGACAACACCGAACCTACGGTTGTGGCACCATGATGACAATGGGCTTTTTCAGAGTCAATTCTAGAACTTAGAATCGACTTTCTGCCGTCGACGGTGACAATCAAGTGGGTGAAAATCGATTCAATGGTTTAGAATAGACTTTTAATAGAGGCTATTATTTGCACTACACTCAATCTACTCGTGCACCACGCCGGAACCGATTTTGTGAAAGTCGGTTTTGGAGCTTAAAACCAACTTTACGTAGGTGCATTGTGAGAACCGACTTTGATGAAGTCGGTGCTTGTCCTTAACCTACGAAAAGTCGGTTCTAGGCTCCAGAACCGACTTTCACAAAGTCGGTTCTGCCGTGGTGCACAGGTAGAGTGGTGCACGAGTAGATTGAGTGTGGTGCAAATAAATACCCCAGGTCGGTGGTTTCCAGTGTTAGTGTGGTGCCACGGTAAAACTTAGGCGCCTGCGTATAAAAGCAGGTCGGGTTAAAGGGGACCCCGGAAGGGTAGTGGGGTCATTTAGACCTACTATACTCACTCTTACATTTCTATAAAAAGGCTGTTTTCACGTTCCAAACACATGATCTCACGAGGTAATGTAAAGGACAAAGTGGCTTTAATTACTACCATTATCCTTTAAGATTCAGCCTTTTATAGGTCCGATTCGTAAAATAAAACGTGATCTCCAACCACATAACGACATCTTAAATAATGCACAGAAAAAACCCCGAAAAGACTTACGGATATAGCAGGCGGAACGCTGACAAGAGGATCCTGGAAGAATTTATTTGCAAGTGCAAGAGCCAGAAGACTACTTTGCATACCTATGAAACCAAAAAAAAATCAGGAAAAATTATGATTTTAATAGCATTTTTATCTTGATTTAAAGGGATAAAAGACATTTTTGACCCACGCTAAATAGGCCAAAGTTACGGGACTAGTTTTTACAATTTTTCCGGGTTAGAAGTGTCCAGATAAAATGTCAAGAGATAAAAAGACATTTTTGGTCCCGGTTAATTCACGATTTTTGCACTTTTACCCTTTATGTATGCATTTTTTTTAACATTTAAAATGAAATAACGAGGGGTAAAAGCGTCCAGATGAAACATTGGGACAAAAACCAAAAAAAAAAATATCGTGAAACAAAAAGGACCAAAAGCGTTGTTTATCCCTTGAATTTGAATAAAAGAAATGTTCATAACCTGTTTCATAAGAAAGAGTTCTTTGCAATGCTTTCACATCGGACACGTCCCGAAAAGCGAAACCGGTTAGTGTGTAACCAGAAATAAATGCTGTCAAATGAAACACAATCACCAGAAATAATACTGCTAATCCAGAAGATGATGTAACTGAATGTATGTTAATGGCAAGCGGAGCTCCAACACATAGAGCCGTCACGAGAACCGAAAGAGGCGGCAAAAAGTGACGAATCGAATTGCAAATCTGTGGAAAGGATCTGTATATACGAAAGAACATTGAACACGTCGACAACACAAAAAAGAAAAGGAAAAAAAAAAGTTTCGTCCTGTAACTTGGCCTGGTTACGGATTTAGCTCGGGTTTTTACTCCGGTACCAATTTTGGTCGTGTAATTTGTAGATTTTTTTTCTTCCAATATTAGTCCTTCAATGCCCGGAGAAGGCTGAATTTGGGGGAAATCCGATTTTGGCAGGAAAATACCTTCATTTCAAGCTGACGATGCAAAAAATAGGGGCAAAATTGCAAAATTCGTCTTGTAACTTTGCTAAAGGTAAAGGATGAATTTTGTAATTTTCACAGCAAAATCGAAGTTTTCCCCAATTTCAGAGACAAGTCAGTAAAATCTGGCCAGAATTTTGCCACTCGCCCAATGACTAAAAAATAAAAAATAAAAAATAAAGGATAAAGACGCTTTTGGACCCTTTAGTTTCACGAGTTTTGCATTTATATCCACTATGTTTCGTTTCGACACTTTTACCTATGCAACTATTTACCTTTTCGGTCCATCTCTGCCACGTGTCAAATTTTTATTGGTTAAAAGTATATCGTACCTTCAATGGTAGATTTCAGACACGTAACACTTTGGACTAAAAATGTCAACAAAAAAATGTATAGTTGAGGAGTAAAAGTACCAAGATGAAACATAAGGGTTAAAAATGCAAAATCGTGAAACAAAAGGGACCAAAAGTGTATTTATCCCTTAAAAAACATGTACAAGTTATAGGACGAAAATTCGTACCAGGGTAAAAACTAGGCGAAATCCGTAACTAGGCCAAGTTACGGAACGAATTTCATGTTTTACGGAAAGAATTTTACCTATTTAGAAGTAATCCAGCAGCAATAGGTGCAACTACTATTTGTATAATACTGGAAACCATTCCTTTAACATCAACAGGCAATCTTTTTCCAATAAGTAACAATGACAAAAGCGGAGTGACGAAAACCGCAGTGGCGGTGGATAACGAGGTCATAACGATGCTAAGAGGAGCCATTGATGGATCCGTTAGAAACGTCGCGTAGTTGGAGAGCTGGGCCCCACTCACACACGACGTTAACATGATCCCGACAGCTGATAATAAAATAAAATACGCGTATTTCGTCAGTCATTTCGTGAGAAAACATGTAGGATTTTACTTACCGTAACATGGCCGAATTAACGTTCTAGCTAGATTTTGCTGACGTGTCTTCAAAAAATTGGGGAAAAATACGATTTTGGCGCAAAAATTGCAAAATTAGTCCTTTAACTTGTGCAAAATAGGATTTAATCTCTTGATTATGCCAAGTTATAGGACGAATTTTGCAACTGTTTCCAGATTTTTTTACCTAGTTAACGCCACGTGCAAGCATTTTTCTGCCAAAATCCGATTTTCCCCCAATTTCAGACTCCTCCGGCCACGGAAGACTAAAATTGCAAAGAACCAGGGCAAAAAAGAAAACTAAAATGCTAATTATGCCAAGTTACACAACTATTTTTGAAATTTAGACCAGGAATTTTACCTAGTGAAGTTGGGAGGCCAAGAACTGTAATTGCAAGCGTCGAAAAAGTATCCGAGGATCGGTTTTACAACAAATTGACCGAAATAACCAGCCAAAATAACTGATGGCCGTTTGAATGCTTCAAGAAAGTCCTTTTCACTTGAATTAACTCCGACTGCAAACATCAAAAAACCGAGCGCCGGTGCATAGTACCTGAAATGATTAAGAGCCTAATTTGAATTTAATGCATAAAGGTTCAATCATTTTATTCGTTTCTTGCACGTTACACCGTAAAATTGGCTATTGTGAAACGATTCAGAAGATAGTTACTAAATGCAAGGGCTTAGAACATTATATATGATTGCTAATGGATCCCGAAAAAATGTCATTGTTCAAAGCACCACACCAAACTTAACGTTGTGGCACCACAGTGACAATTGACGTTTTCATAGTCGATTCTCTGCTCTAGAATCGACTTTCACAAGTCGATTATCACAGGTGACCAAGTGAAAGTCGATTCTAGAGCTAGAGCTGAGAATCGATTTTCATCTGGTCAATTGTTTTCAGTTGAAACTAACATCATATTGTTGTGATTTAACAACCGGTATATCGAAACAATAAATCCATTTTGAGAGTAATTGGCATACTTATTCGTAAACCACGTGAAAGAAGGCGGGTAGACAAGAGCCAAAATCGTACTAGCAAGGACTACTTGAGGCAGAATGGAGTTTGCGTTCTTCAATAACGTAAGAAACGAAGCCTTCCTTGGCTCAAGAATCTGAGATAATAAACAAAGGTAACAGGGATTTAATCACAAACTACGGAATTATACCAAAATTAACTTATATTTGACCTTAAATCGTGCAAAAGATAAATATTTATGAATCATTTAAAAAGCAACCAACTCCATAGTGATGAAAATCATCCCTTGAAACTGTTTGATCAAATGCTTCAAAGAAACTTAAACGAATTTGTATCGTTTTCAATACTCTTCTGTTGTTCTTGGCACACTATATTAGCTTCTAAACGACTTTAAGTCGTGGAAAAGATACGCCGTTTACGAATCATTTAAATGGAAACTAACTACATAGCCATGAATATCATCCTTTGAAACTGTTTGATCAAATGCCTAAGAGAAGCTAAAACTAATTTGTATCAAACAAATCAACATTCTTGACAACTAAAATTACTTCCACCAGCAAATCAAACTATCACAGTTAAAAAGCATATCAAACACAGAAAACAACAACACATTGCTGCTGAATTATTACCAAAACAAGCATTTTTACTGCACAAAAATAGCATGCTAATAGAAAAAATAAAAGAGTAAAACAGAATTAACATTTCAAATGAACCTCAGGAGCAGCATCAGGGGACCAATCCGGATCAAGCGAATTCGAGACGTTATCGGATGCACATCTGCTAAATAACAATCTTGGGTTCCGACCTATTAATTAAATAGCCCATAGTAAATATAACAAAATTCAAAAGATCAAGAAAATAATAATAAAAGAAAGCAATTTTATTAAGAGAAATTTGCAGCACCATAAATGCAGAGGAAACTAATACCTAACAACTATACAATCATTTGAAAAATGATAGTATTAAAGATACAATCTTTATGCTGAAAGTAAAGAAATCTCACAAGAAGAAATTAAATACGGGAGTTTTGAATTGGACCCATAGAATTGCAATCCTGAAAAAAGGAAAAAAAAAATGAAAAATTGCTTAGCTAAAATGTCAAAATACAAGCACACACAAAAGATGAACACTTCAAGAAGAAAGTCAAACCTGTGAAAATGTGATGATATTGACTTGTTCTTGAGAAAGAAAGAAATGGATTTTTCCTCCCATTAACGAAAAGGGAATTGGGTAGTAAAGATTGCAGTGATTGAATGTGCAGATGATGTTGAAGTAGGTGAGAATTGGAGCTCATATTGCTGAAAAATGTGAATAGTTCTGGGAATTGTTTTTCTTTCTAAATGGAGAGAATAAGATTCTCTGCTATTAAGAGCAGCCCTAATGGTGTGTTCTATTGTAGCAATTCATTCTGTCAAAATTTGTCCAAATGCATTTTTTTGATTGGATATAAATGATAGAGAGAATATGTATAAGAAAGTTGTTGAAATTTGCTGAAAAGATGTCGTAATGGTTACCGATGCAACTTCTCTGTCAAACACCAAAAGCTGCCGGAATCCCAAATTCTCCACCGCAATGGCTGCCGGAATCCCAAATTCTTCACCTCCCTCGTCTCTACCGCCCAATTCTCCAAAAACACCAACCTCCTACTTTTTTCACGGTAACCAAGAGAAAGAAAAATTTATTCGATGAGTTAGAAGATCGTTTCTACCATGGAAAGAGGGAAAGGAGACGGAGAAAAGACAAATTTACTGCTTCTTTTTTGAGAGAACATTGTCTGATCTCTTCTCTCAAAATAGAGAAGAGGGCAGAGAGACTCCAAAAAAACTTCTCTACTTCCGTCCCATTATTTTGCAATTATCTAGATCAATTATCTAGATCAATATTCTATGCTGAAGAATATCTCCACATTACCCTTATTAGGGTTGCTCTAAGGAAAGAGGAAGTGAAGTCAATAGTTTTGCATAAAAGCCAAATTTGACCTAATTTGCATCGCCCCTAATCTATCCGTGCATAACACTGTTTATTAGAAACGATCTTATAAAAGTCGATTTTGGAATTTTAAACCGATTTCTCGTAGGTTCTAGAGTAAGAATTGCCTATTCTATAGTCGTTTTTCATAATGCAACTACAGAAAGTTGGTTTTTGGATCCAAAATCGAGTTTCACAAGATTGGTTCTACTATGATGCATAAGTAGATTGATGCATAAGTAGATTAGGTGTGGTGCAAATAATAGTCTCGAGCCAAAAGCAAAACTAGGATAGATTGTATCATTTTCATTACATCGATTGTGTCACAACAAATGATATAATATATTTGTATATTATTGAATATGGTTGGTCTAAATCAGAATAAATTATAAATGGACCATATATAATGATCAATTATGTAAATATGTGTATTATCATTCATTGTTGTAGAACTCTTGTGGTAATCTCATTATCAATTTATCTGTATGTGATTTTGTTTGCTAAAATTATTTATTCATATATATCTGATATTGATTTAGCTTCAAAACAACATTTAGAAAATATTAAAAATAAAATTATACTCCGTCCGTTTCGAAATAACTAAGGCGGTTGCTAAAAACACGCATATTAAATATGTTAGCTAATGTTTTAATTTGAATGTCAAAATGACTAAAAAACCCTTAGTCTATAATTAATACAATGTCGTATTTATTATCTCACTCCTTAATAAATAAAGGTAGATGTAGGAAAAATTAACAAAATTAATGTTGAATTGGAAATGTGTTATTTGAACAAATCTTTTTTCTTGATAACTAGCACAGTTATTTCGGAACGGATGAGTATTAATTATAACTAAAGATTTGTTTAGTCGTCATTATTCAAATACATGTGATTTTTGAAATGGGGCTACTTCAAGGTCATTTTTGAATCAGACTCTCTCACTGTCTGTCAGAAATTCAATTCTGAAGAGCAAGATTTATCAGACTTGGGCAACATTGTGGAAGATTGTCGCACTTTTTTAGCTTGTTTCTCTTAATTTAAATTTCCGTTCACTAAGCGCAAAGGAAATCGTCCTGCACATTTATTAGCCAAAAAAGGTCTAGAGCTTGTCAGAAGTGTCTTTTAAGGTTCATCGCCCCCTCAGAATGTAATCCTCGCTAGTTTGGCGGACAAAGCTTAATGAAATGTCCTTTCATCTCAAAAAAAAATACATGTGATTTTGATTTTGACGACTATCTTACTTAAAGGAAATATGAAGGTAATAATTATTATGCGCTCGTAATAAGAAGTCATAACCCTTCCTCAAAAGAAGTCCATTTCTTTTTGGGAATTTGAGCGTTGTTAAAAATTACACATTTGTTTTGTTACAATAACGGTTAAACTCTAACTGAAAAAGGCTCACGCCACTGTCTCACGAAATTTTTGAGGGGTTAATCAGATAACCTAGTGGATCAAAGTCATGAACAGTTATTATTTCAAGAGACTGAAAAAAATCTTCCCTGTACGGGATTCGAACATCCATACTACAGCTCCCGGTCCAGCTGTTATTACGACACTCAAGCCCTTTACCAGTATGTCATGTCATAGGGACCACATTTGTTTTGTTAAATGTGTAGATCTATATGTTCATTTGGAAAGACAATAATGTTCATGTCTACTAAAGAAATATTGTAACTTCCCTCCAAATTATATTCTCTTCATCCTAGAATATAAATCAATGTACCTTTTTTGTTTTGTCTCAAAATATAAGTCATTCGATATTATCAATGAAGTATTTATTACATCTTACTCCTAATTCATTTTACAATTCAACTTCTTTTTAATACTTCATAATCATTTCATTAATTATAGTCAAATAATGTTTTAGGCATTTCTTCGTAAAATTTATGACATCCACAACTTTCTTAATCTATGTTAAAACTCCACAAATAACATATATTTTGGGATGGATGGAGTATGTATATATATACATCAAATGATGTATTATGGGAGGGAGTGTGTGTGTGTGTGTGTGTGTATATATATATATATATATATATATATAGTATATAAAGTGTATATTAAATTGGAAAACTGGATTGACCGACTGAACCGGATTAAACCGGACCGGAAAATGATGAACCGCGGTTTTCCAATCGGTTTTTCATTGAAGAAAAACCGAACCGGAAATCCAATTCAGTTTTCGGTTTTATCCATAAAAACCGGTATGACCCGAACCGAACCGGTTATACTTCATTTTTAATTTTATATATATATAATAATTTTAATTTGTTCACTAGCTCCTACTACCCCCCACACACAACGCTAAATTTCTAAACCTTATACTTCTGCCGTTTCTACCTAAACCTAAACTTAAAATGCTTCCCAGCTGCCGATAACCACCATTTGAGCTCACCGGCCGTTCTTGCTTCTTATAATATTCTTCATCCTTTGATCGTGAAAGACTGAAAGCAACCTTTGAAATTGTCGTTACAACGACCACCTGCTGGCTTATGGTGCCAATAATGGTGTTTGTCTCATTTTTAGAAGAAAAAAATCAAAATTTTATGGTAAATAAAATACAGTCTGAAAACCGAAACTGAATCAAACCGGACTGTATTGGTTCAGTCCAATTCAGAAAAATGACCAATTCATTCGATTCAGAAAATATCAAAACCGTAACTTCTGATTCGAAAATCGTAAAAAAAGCCTATATATATATATATATATATATATATATATATATATATATATTTTCAAGGAAAAAACTGTCAATTGACCCAATTAAGTCAATTGACCCGCTCCATGACCCGTTCATTAATTATAAAAAAATAAAATAAAAATTAGGCAAACCTCACCAAAGCCACGTTTCCACTCCACTAACACGGTAACACCCCACAATTTTCTACTGCTACTCCAGTAACTCCACCCCACGTTTCCTCTTCTCATATTCTAAGTTTCGCTTCTACATTCGAAATTATCGGTTGGTTATCCCTCTCTTCTCCTTCTTCCTCAATTCCCTACACTTTCTTCAAACTCTGTATATTCAAATATGGATTTTCATTTTAAAATTTCACAAATTTCCATGAAAATTTGAACGTTCAGCTGATTTTTTGGTTCATTATATATAAATATATATCAAACACAAAATGGGATTTATTGTTGGGTTCATCTTTGGCGCGGCTTTAGCCATTGGATTAATCGTTTGTTTTGCTCGACAACAGATTACCAGATCCAAAAATCGCTCTGATTTGGTAAATTCAATCGTTTTTTTCTTTTTTTTTTTTTTTTGTTAAAAATTGGATCTTTTTTAATTCATGTGCATCATTACAATTAGATTGGGGTCATCGCTAAAGAAATTTTTTTCTTTTATCTTAAATTTTATGAATGACGATTTCCAACTGACAGTTTATCTGATTCATGTTCATTAAGAAGGAAATTACTTTACTTTGTCATGCATTTTGAGAAATTTAGATTTCGTGTTTTAATTTGTCTTTCTTTTTTTTGTTGTTGACAACTATCAAATTTGCTTTTGTTTGAGTTGAATTGTGCAGTTGGAGTTGGATTTTATTAGGTTTAGATGAATAACAAAATAATTGTCATTAAGAAATAATGTTGTGTACAATGAGTTTATATAGAGAGACCACAAGGGTATAAACGTAAAATACAAATAATGTAAAGCAATATATTCTAATACGCTCCCTCAAGTGGACGGAGTGGAGCGAAGTCCAAGCTTGGAAACAAGTGCAGAAAAGGATAACCGTGGCAAAGGCTTGGTGAGAATATCTGCCAGCTGGTCTGCAGCAGCAACACGAGCAACACGAACGAGACCACGCTCCACATGCTCACGAATGAAATGATAATCAATGGCCACGTGCTTCATGCGTGAGTGAAAAACCGGGTTGGCACTGAGATGAAGTGCTCCCAAATTGTCACAGAAAATTACGGGCGTGGAAGTAACTGTAAAGCCAAGATCAGCAAGAAGATAAGTCAGCCAGGCAACTTCGGCAGCCGTATCCGCAACACACCTATACTCGGCTTTGGTGGAAGAACGAGAGACTGAGTGTTGCCTCTTGGAGCTCCATGAAATGGCGTTTTTGCCCAAGAAGACAATATACGCAGAGATAGAGGTGTAACCTGGCACATACTCAGAAGAGACAGGGTCGTGATATCCAGCATCCCTGTTTCCTGCCCAGTCAGAATCCGAAAAAGCATGTAACGCCAAAGGAGAATCTCGATATAACTGTAAACCCATAGTAGGAGTGCTAGATAAGTAGCGCAAGAGACGTTTGACAAGCATCCAATGATACTCTGTCGGTGCATGCATAAACTGGGAAAGCTTATTAACAGCAAACCGAATATCCACTCTCGTAAAGCATAAGTACTGTAAGGCACCCAAAACCTGACGATACTGAGTCGGATCGGCATAAGGAGGAGAAACAATAGGATCACCCGAAAAGGCGTCAGCTGGCATAGGCGTGGAAACTGCTTTAGAATCCTCCATATGAACTCGAGAAAGCAACTCACGTGTGTACCTGGTCCGTGTAAGTAATAAACCAAGGGTCGAATGAGTGACCTCAACTCCCAAAAAATACGAAAGAGGCCCAAGGTCCTTGATAGAGAACCGAGAGCCTAACCGATCAATTACACTCTGAACCTGCTCACTGGAGCTACCAGTAATAATAATGTCATCGACGTACACCAAGATGAAAGTAATCTTTGGTAGATATGCGATAAACAAATAAAGAAGGATCGGCGGCGAGTTAACAAAACCCATGGTAAGAACAAAAGACTTAAGCTCATGGTACCAAGCCCGAGGTGCCTGCTTAAGACCATAAATCGCCTTGCGAAGTTTGCACACAAAAGTGGGTTTCGTTGCATCCTCAAACCCAGGTGGTTGAGACATATACACATCTTCATTTAGTGTCCCCTGTAAGAAGGCGTTATTGACATCGAGTTGGCGAAGAGACCAGCCAAAGGAAACTTCAATACTAAGAACAAGGCGGATCGTAACAGGTTTAACAACAGGACTAAAAGTTTCGAAGTAATCCAAAACAGGACGTTGCGTAAACCCTTTGGCAACCAGCCGAGCCTAGTATTTATCAATCGAGCCATCCGGGTTCCGTTTAATTCGGAAGACCCACTTACAACCAACTATATTTAAACCAGCAGCAGGGGGAACTAACGACCACGTGTCATTGCGAAGAAGTGCACTATACTCATCAGACATGGCAACACACCACTGCGGACACTGCAATGCCTGCTTAAGGGTTTAGGGCTCCGTATCTAGGTAGCGGTTGTGCAGTTGAGCTTGAAGGTTAAAGAGTTTACGAGGTTTGGAGATTTGATTTTGAGAGCGAGTGGTCATGGGATGTTGCGGCGGGAGGGGAGGGGGAGGTGGAGGCGGCGGGGAGGGGGACGAAGGGAAGAGAAGGGGACGGCAGTGGGGGAGGAAGAAGAAGAGGAGGAGGAGCTTGCAGATGGCTCATAAATGCCTACAGGTGGTGCAGGGGCCGTGGGGGGTGGTGGAGAGATAGGGACAGCCACGGTTTCATAAGACAGAGAGGGAAGGAGTGCGGTTAACGGAGGTAAGGAGGAGTCAGAGGAGATGCTAGCAAAGGGAAAAATGTCCTCCACAAATCGAACATCACGGGAAATATGCAAACGGGACTCGGAGATGTCATAGCAAAGATAAGCGCTTTGTGTGAGGCGTAACCAAGAAATATACATGGCTTGGATGTAGGCGCGAGCTTGTGGGGATTGTATGGTTTAAGCCATGGATAGAAAAGGCAACCGAAAACTCGGAGCTTAGAGTAATTGGGAGGCTGAGAAAAGAGCTTGAGATGCGGGGAAAGCATATTAAGATTTTTTGTGGGCATGCGATTGATGAGGTAAACCGCGGTACTAACAACATAGGACCAATAGGTGACGGGTATTTTGGCATGGGCAAGAAGAGTGAGTGCAGTTTCGGCTATATGCAAGTGCCGGCGTTCAGAGATGCCGTTGTGCTGCGGGGTGTAGGTGGGAGAAGTGAAATGAGAGATGCCATTCTCAGAGAGAAAAGGACGTAACTTAATGTACTCAGTGCCATTATCAGAATAGAGGGTTTTGATGGGGAAAGCTAACAGTTTTTCGACATAGTGCTTGAATTTAATGAAAGTATTATGTACGTCAGATTTACATGCAAGTGGGTATATCCACATGTAACGAGTAAAATGATCAACAAAGAGAACATAATATTTAAAATTATCAACAGAATAAACAGGAGATGACCAAACGTCAGAATAAATAACTTCCAATGGACGAGAAGTAGACAAAGTGGAATCTGAAAAAGGGAGCCTATGGCTCTTATTACATAAGCAAGAATCACAAGAAGAATGTGAAACAGTAGATAATTCTAAAAAATTATTGTTTGCAAGATTTTGAATAATAGGAAAAGCAGGATGGCCGCAGCGGAGATGCCAAGTGGCAGCAGAAGCCTTGGAAGCAGAAAAGGCGAAGAGAGCTCTGGAGGACCACACATAGGCTCCATCACTGACCTGTCCTTGGTGGAGGCATTTGCCAGTCTTCAAATTCTTCACCAAAAACGAATCAGATAAGAATTCAATAGAGACAGAATTATCTTGGCAAAATTTCTGGACAGATAATAAATTGCGAGAAAGGGAAGGTACACAAAGCACATGATTTAATTTGAAGGAGGAAAGAGATGTAGAACCAATGTGAGTGATAGCCAAAGAACTACCATCACCAATGATAATACGATCCATACCTTGGTAGGGGGAGTGAAGAGAGAGTAGATTAAGTTCCTGCGTCATATGATGAGAGGCACCACTATCAAGCATCCAAGTAGCAGAAGGATCAGAGTACTGCAGAGTAGAGCTGGTAGGAGCAGTTTGGGCAACATGGGCATGGGGCGGCTGAGGAGGCCGAGGAGTGCCTGGGTTTCTGGGTGGACGTTGGAGATTATTGTAGAGAGGGTAAGCGGTGCAACGAGTAGCAACATGACCCTGAACACCACAAAGTTGGCAGAAGCCTTGATATGGTTTAGAGGGACGAGCAGACGCAGATTTGGAGGAGGGATTGGGGGAAGGGACATGCGGTTGGGGTCTCGGGTAGGGACTGGGGACTGACGGCAGGATAGGAGGGGGAGGCCGAGGTAGCTGCTGGTAAGGGGAATAGGCTGTATTGGTCGAAACATGCATGGGACGGGGGGAAGGGTAAGCAGGGAAAGCAGTATACGCAGGGGGTGCAACAGACGGACTGTGTAAAAGTGACGCTTCATGCATAAGTAATTTTTCATGTAACAATGGCATCGAGATGGTATCATCACGAGCCTGAATGGCACTGACAAGGCCCTGATAATCACTACCAAGATTTTTTAAAATTAATTCAACCAAGTCATCATCAGGTACCTTAGCATCAAGAGACGCGAGATCATCAGCAACATTTTTAACGGCAGTGAAGTATTGGGAAATAGACATTGTACCTTTAGTAATAGAATTTAAACGCAGTTTGAGATGTCGAACACGACCCTTACTCTGTTTCCCAAACGTGTCGAGAAGGGTGTCCCAAGCTTGTTTCGAATTTGTCGTGTGTTGAATCGTAGCCATAAACTCTTTATCAACCGAACCCAAAAGTAAATTGTGGATTAGGGCATCTTGTTGAAGCCAATGCAGGTGAGCCGCATTGACTGTCATCTCCCCAGCCGCAGAGGGGATGGTTGGTGGCGGCAGGGGTGTGGCACCTGTGACATAACCGATGAGACCGTGACCGGTGAGTAAAGTGGTCAATTGAAGCTTCCAAGCCGTGAAATTTTTGCCATCAAGTTTTGTAGGGGCATTGACAGCAGGATTAAGCGAGATAACGGTGGTGGTAGCCTGAGGGGCTGCAGCCGCAGCAAGAACAGTGGCAGCGCCGGCGGCTGCAGAGGTGACGGACTGAGAGGAGACGGCGGCAGAAGTGGCCATAGCCGCTGGAAGGAGGCGGCAGCAAGAGATAGCCGAAAAAAAAAA